>DWKL01004188.1:0-10797 GCA_018249415.1 Phareas burnsi
GTTATGACGTCGTGACCTGTACATCACCTTTTCTGTTCTATGTCGGTTAATTGTAATACATTCAAAAATCCCACTCTAAAGGACGAAGCAAAAATATAAACTTCAAGAATAAAAAATAGTTTTGTCATGTTAATTAGTGAGGAAATTATATGATTTTATTGTAATGTTCGACTTGTACAGCGGGCAGAGGGGCGTGTCCGTGGAGCGCATCATCCCCATCCACATGTCGGCGGAGGCCGCTGCGGCGGAAACGCCGAAGCCAGCGCCCGCCGCTCGCACCCCGCTCCGGTTCGTATTTTTTATATTTCACCACCTTACACGTGGATTAGACGAAATTCGAACGAAAAAAACTCAATAATTGTAAAAAGGAACTTGTTTCTCTCTCTTCGAATCCTTTGTGTAACTAATATTAAGATACTAATTTTTGGCTGTCGCATTTGTCTGCTTTTAAGATATCTTACTGCTCTCTTTCCCTTCCAATGATTGAGCATTCGATGACTGCATGTTCACCGTAGCAGAGGACTCTGGGTTCGATCTCCGCTTCGGTATATATCTAAACAACTAATTTAGATATCGGTTCTACGGTTTGGTGTTTACACGTTTTTGTGTGCGTTCACATCATCCACAACAGGGGAATTCCGTTGAAAACGTTAATTTATTAGTGAATATGAATTAGTATCAGATTTTTTGAAAGATATAGTAGGAGCCAATGAGCATGCAGTCCACCTAGTCTCTGTTGCCCATGTATATTTGTAATCAGCCACAAATTGGATTGAAGTCCTACCTAAGATTGGTCACGGTTGCGAACCTCTGATGACTACGTTGATACGCCCCCTTAATATCTCTTCCTTGCCCACCTTCAAACTAGCACATAGAACGTCTAACACTGCTATTATAAAGCTGGAATAGTTGTAGCAGTCGCGTCTACGGAATCGAGCCACGAAGGGTCCTACCATCTTTGAATCCTTTATAATCATTCTACAGTCGTCTGGCGTCAACGGAATCCGGCCCGCCCAGCGCGAGCAGCGAGGCGTGCTCGAGCCCGGGCGAGCCCATCAAGAAGTCCGCGCGCGAGTTCATCATCCCCATCGCGGTGGAGGGCAAGGGCTACGTCACGCCGCGCCAGCGCAGCCTCGAGCCCGACGCGCCGCCCGCGCGGCTCGCGCGCGCCTCCAAGCCGCGGCGCATCAGGTATGCCACATATACATCGAGACACTACTAGTATTATTAGTGTTTTATGTCACTGATTTGTTCCATATATACTTGAGCTATAAATGATAAATATGTAGTATATCAATATGAAAATAAAGTATTCATTACTTTTAAAAATAATATAGCACATAAAGATATTACTTATGATTTTTTTAATGGTATAGGTTGGTAAAATGGAGTTTATGAATGTTTCGTGGGCTAATGAAACGAACATTGTCAGTTTGCAACATCCTGAGTTTGTTATAATTTCTTTCAATTAATTAATTATTCACAATTTACAACTAACATAATAGGATTCTCTAATTTGTTAGTGTAATACATAAACTCAATAATGTATCGTTGGTGCCGTATCTGTGCACCGATCAAAATCGGAGGCCTTATCGTCATGTTATTGGTTAAATAAAGGAGACCCGTAACTTCCATACGGCGATCAGAGACATTCTAATCATTTATTCGGACACCACTGCCCCTATTTCTGCTTTACAATAGCAGCATAATACTGCTGTGTTCAGCATTATAGTAAGATAGGCTGACACGGAGTGTTCCAATGTCTTCCGATAGTGTGGCAAATTTCAAAGCATATATCGTCGGTAAAATAGAACATTCGCAAATTTAAAAATAACATTCATGTTATATTTAATTTGGAAAAGGCTATAAAAAACAAATTTTATTTTTTCTACTAACGATACAGCGCATAAATATAGAGGAAAAAAGAACACTTGGGATATCTAGTGTACATATCCTGAAACAAAGAAAATGACACTATTTTATACGAAAATTTAGAGAGATTTAAATATAACCCGAAGAATGGCTTGTGCCACTTTTCTGTTTAACAGACCATATTATTCTTCCTCTGTATATAGTCTACACAATTTAATACAGGTCCATAAAACTTAAGCCTGTGTTTTCCTTTAATATTTTAATAAACTTATTTGATGAAATTCTACTTATTGCAGCAGTCTCGTTAGCGGCGGCGAATCTGAAGAGGAAGACGATACTCATATGCACAGACTGAGGTAAATTTAATATAATATAGTCACACAATGTTTGTATGTACACACATACATCATTTTAATGCTTGCTGTGTTATGACAAGCTCCGACTTAATAAACTGAGCGTCATCACTCCAAACTCCCGACTTGACGAGATATTTTATCAACATACACATAAATAAATTTCATACTTTGTTATTTATTTAGTTATTTAGATCTTTCTCAATCCAATAAACATTGTGTAAAAGTAGTTTTAAGTAGCATTTTTATCCATTTATCTCCTATCCAATGCTAGTGTTTGGGCAACCCACAGAACAATATAAGAGGGCTAGTAATGTTATCACTAATACTTTCGCGACCAGTATCGCACTATATGCTTACCACTACCCCACACATAACAATCCAAACAAAAAGTCAGTATACACCAAAATACTCCAACACAATTAATACTTACACTTTCACAAACGCGTGTCTAAAAACACCGTACCTAGCGTATCATGCCAAAACAGGCATAACACGCTAAACTCAATTGGCGGCGCGGAGCACACTTCTATCGTTTTATATTGTTCTATGGGTTAACTAGTGCTCAATTCGACATGTTAACTCCATAGTGGTCTGTGCTATGTGTACTTGCAGGTCGAGTAGAGCGGCGCGTGCGGAGTCGGTGAGCTCGGGCGAGGAGGACGAGGAGGACGAGGGCTTCCATCTGCTCACCGCTGAGAACCTCTTCTCTACTCTGCTGCACAGGGTACGATCTATTTTGTTTTTAAATTCATAGTACATCTGTTAATAGTACATGACAATTTTTACACGAGTTCTCATAAAATTAAGTAAACATTACAGTCCAAAAGTGCAAAAAAAGGTACATATTTTTGGCCAATTCGAATTATTATTGTACGTATTACATTGTTCCGAATTATTTTTAGAACAATAGCGTATAAATTACAAATGTTCTAATTGCCTACTGTTGCATGAACATTGCTAGCGACGTTTGAGTTGCTAAGCAAGATCATATTTTGGCATCTCCGAAAAATATGTTCTCCTCGGCCATCTTTTTCGCGTATTTACTATTAGACCCGACATCTATTTGTTACTAGGTCAATGACCAAGTTTTTTTTATACAGCTGGTAGATACGGGCTTAAATTAAAATCTGAGTGTAAGGTTCTATGATTGTGATTTATGCGATGTGGTTTATAAAATAACGATTTGAATTATCTAAAATTACTTAAATGTTTATCTAAATTATTTAAAGGTTTATTATATAAATTATTTGAATGTTTGTTTATAATTTCCAGGTCCGCGCGCTCACCCAGCGGCTAAACGGTGAGGAGGGTCCCGGGTTCCCGCAGTCCTCGCACTCGCTCTTCAACAACCTGCAGTCGCCCTTCTTCAACAGGTACCCTATGTAACTGGACTGAGGTGTGGCTTATATACCCATTTGGTTTTATTCTTTTGTTTTGTTTTTGTAGTACTCGATCACTGTACCGACGTGACCCCTAACGAGAGATCCCGCTAGGTGAAAATATGACAATACCCCATATCTTCACCGGTGGCAATCTTTTTTTAAACCTCGTAAGAATCGTGGTCCCATTTGAGGAAAATTGTAGTATTGTTTAAAAAGTATAATAACGTGATATCGATTTAATATGAGAAAGAAAGTTATGAGTAATTAAATAGATCAATCATAATGTAATACATCATTTGATAAGGGGTTAATAAAAGCACAACAGATGGCAGTTTGATTAATGAATAGTTTGATGGTTTTCTTTTGATACGCCGCCTCCCGGACTTGCGGTACATGGAGTAGGGAAATTATTAACGGTACTCTCCCTCTGTTGTGTCTTATATAGAAGGGGTTTTCAGTCCGACAATCACTGCATGTAGGAATTAATTAGCTTCCATTTGTACGGTTTTATGAATAGCATAAAATCGTACAATTCCGTCTGTATTTTTAAGCTTTAAAAATCATATATTAATGGGTTAATAATTTTTTTATTCTTCATGTATGTAGAAGCAATAAGTTTAAATTATTCGTATCAAAAGTGATAGAGTAATAATTTATTTTAATTATATAATATTTTAATAACGCAGTACTTGGTTCTACTGTCGTGGTTTTTATTTTGTTCAAGGTATTTAATTTGCTGATTCTGGCTTTCTAATAAAGAACGTTTTTCATTTTTCATGTACGCCAACTAATATTTATGATAATTTTCCGCATGCAGCCCCCACTTACCGAGGAGAAATCTGTTGTAAGTATATATTGCGCATCTAAACATCATGTAATCACATGAGTGCATTTACTTATACACTTTAATATTATATCAATTAATCTTCATTACACGCAGCACTCATAGATATGTGGAAAGTAAAAGAAGTATATCTGAAACGTGAGTTTTTGTAATATTCATATAGTTTGTTTTATTATAATTAGAGTATACTATATATACATACATCCATATATATATACAGTATACATGCATACATATATATTTATTATACATATGTCACAATCAGAAATAACAACAATATAGTTCAATGACTGGTCTATAATTCACCGACATAAATCAACGTAATGAAGCATACTGTAGAATTCCTTCAAATATTTGATCATGATTATTTGAATACGATACAATGTGTTTCAATGTGTAACGTTCCGTGTGTGCAACAGGCGCGAGGGCTGGGGCTCGCGCGACCTGCACGCGCCCTTCGACTCGATGTTCGCCAAGCGCACGCACACGCCCAGAGGTGAGTCCGCACGCTTGCACACGCACACGCACACGCACGCGGGAAACGTTGCCGATCCGCGTCGCCGAACCGCGAGACGCTGGGACGCTGAGACGCTTGCGCACCGCCCACGGGGCCGCCTGGGACACGAGGGCCTAAGTTAACGTGCAAATTTAATAATACGAAAATGGAATCGGATAACTATAATTTATTAATACAAAAAATTGAGACTCTTAAATTATTTTTAAAGTAATTAAAGTAATAATTCCTCAATATAATAAGTCTCTTAAATTAATTCTTACTTGAAGTAATTCATATTTCAATCCAACAGAAACGCCGTATGTCTATAATAGAAATGATGGTCTTATTTATAATAAGCGCTGCAAGCCACCTTCAAATGGACTACACTGTCCATTTGTTAGATTTTATATCAGTGTAGGCTTATTGTAATAGCTTATTATTATAATTGCGATGATGTTTTATGTATATTATTTACAAAATACATAGAAGTATTAATCGGTATCTATTTTAAAAATAAAACAATTAAATTATTCTATGATTAAAATTTTGGAAATAACATTTTACATTTGGTCTCTTTAAAAGGTTATTTTTGGTTTAAAAATGCCAAAATTAATTCCAAGGGTGTTTTGCATCTCTCACTCATTTAAAATCATACCATTTTCTACTCATCTAAAACATTGAAAATTTCAAAAAGTGTTCGCTTGGAATATTTATAATCCGAAAAGGAAGAACAAAAACTGCAAAAGCTGATTTTGATCGGAATGTAAATAAGTAAAACTCGCATGCTCACGTCGCTACCTCATCGGCACTCGAAGTAGTTAGGCAGCACGGCAGGGCACCGCCGCAGAACTCACCCTAGCTAGCTTCCACTAAACAAACGAATTAACTATCGATCACGCCATACATCGACGCGAGACCCCGTCGCAGCCTCTCGTTCGTTCGGCATCCCTCGAATCAGTAACGTTTTCCACCGGCCGTTGTGACCCGTTTTTAACATCAATGTCGTGTATAATAGACTATAATAAAATTATGTTCGATCAGTAGCGTTCAACATAGTCTATTATATATTTGAGTGTTCGTATTCTCTAAATTCATTAACATTTGATTAATTTTACTTACCGGTTTTATTTTGCATCGTAGTGTTTATCGTATTTCAATTTGCATTCTTTGTGCAGGTGTTGACTTTCTCCTACCCGCTAACCCTAGCAGGAAAATGTTGCGCTGTTCTCGATTATCATAAATTTATTATTTATTGTAGTCGCGGAATCGCATGAACCGTGCAGAAAAGGCATTTCGTACGTCGCATAGCCTGTGGCGATGCAGTATTGTTTGTGCAAAGTAGACTGATCACATTTGAGTTTTGTTCAAAGTTATGATTAATTTTGAGTACGATCGAAATACGGGCAGCGTTACGTGACCGACGGTTGATTGATTCGTTTGGAGCGTCGATCCACGGCCTCGGTGTGTGTAGATAGTGGATGTGGTAGCACACGCACACGGGCGGGCGGCGCGCCACGGCGGCGGGGTAGCGGGGCGGGAGCGGGGCAGGAGCGGGGCGGGAGCGGGCTGACAGCGTAGTGAGGTTGTGTTGGTGTGGTTGCAGTTGGGTTGCGCGTTACACTGCATGCTCCGACCAAATCTTCACTTCACAGCGGCACCGGCGCCAACCACAAAACCGCCACAAACGCCACACAAGAATAGGTACTAAACTATGTTTATTTCTCATTTATGTGTTTTTGTGTTGCGCATCGTGCGCTGCGGCCGTTTACCAGAATAGAGATGCCTTTATAATGTATGTTTCGCTGACGCAATAATTTTAGTTCGCATTCTGGTATTTTATTTTCTTTGATACGATCGGCAACATTTTAATGCATACTTTTGTGTTTTGGTTTGCACCTCTAAAGCTTTTCGTTTGACCTAAATTTATTAGTTCCTACTCAGTCTGTATAATTATTAACTTTTAACCCGCTGCGTCGATGTTCGCATACCCGTGACTCGATATGGCGATGTCGCCATTTTGCAAAAAAATTCACATTTTCTACTCAACAATAACTCCCAGCGGGGGGCCGCATCACGGCCCCTCGGATATGACTTGCGTCAGAACCGCCCTACTCGATATCGACACTGTAAATATACCATCCGAACGACCGTCGTGCATGATCGAAATCGTGTGTTTTTCGGTTCATTTTGCAGGTAACACTAAGAAATCCGGCAAGCAACAAACGAAGAGTGAACCGAACACGGAACCAGCTAACATCCCGAGCGGGCTAGATCTGTCGGACCTCGACCTGAGCGCGATACAGTTCTCGGAGAAGGAGATGCGCGCGCTGTCGGGGCTGACGCCGGCGCTGTCGCGGCGCCTGCAGCAGCAGCTGCTCGCGCATCTGCCGCCCGCCGCCGCGCGCTCCCTGCGCCGCACGCTGTCGCTGCAGCCCGCGCCGCGCGCCGCGCCACCGCCCCGCAGCCGCTCCGCCGGCAAGCCGCCCCGCGACGTCGACGCCCCCGCCGACATGACCGCCACGCCCCTCGACATGACCCTGTCGGAAGACGCCACGGAGGAAGAAGGGGGCGACAAAAAGAGCGGAACTCCTGACAAAGAACCGCCGGACATGATACCGAGCGCGAAGGCCGAGGTGCCTGACGGGGACGACACGGTGGACCTGCCGGCGCCGCAATATTGTACGCTTCCGCGGATCAGAAGACGCTCGTCTGACACCAAGGAGTCCACTTCTCCTCCCTCCGTGGCGTCCGACGTCGGACTCGAGCGCGTGCCCAAACTTGGAACACTCTCGAAAGAACTCGCTGTTTCGCGTGCTAGCAGCGTCCGCAGCACGCCGGACCGCCCCTTGCTCAGTAAATATTTAACACCGGAGAGGACCCTCTCGTTGGACGAGTCTTATTCGTCGGATAGCGGTAGCATATTATCGGAGCCCAGCTACGTCGCAGCGTACGGTTCTCCGGCTGGCAATCTGTCGGGGTTGGGTTTCAGGCGACACTCTCTGAGATTGGCGGGGGACCAGCCGAAAAGACGCGTTTCCAGATTTCTCCGTTCGGATTTCTTCGACACGCCGCCGGATGAAAGTGTTTATGCTAAGCATAAGAAAGAGAAGGAATTAGAGACTCAAAAAATATTAAAAGAAATTAGAGAAAAAAAGAATAAATCGTTAGAATCTTCCGGCGTTAAAAGCCCGGTGGATGTGAAGGACGTTCAACCGCTGTTTAAAGATGATAGTTCTTGCCTTCGCAAGTGCCTCTCACCCGTGAGTAATTTGATAGGGAAAGATCGTAGCAGGTCCAACACTCCATTTTTTCCTATTCTGGATAATATAAAAGAAACTAATTTAGACTGTCCTGTTTCATTATCTGATCTTAAGCCGGATTTAAAATTGTACGGAAAACTTAACGACACTAAACAGAAATCGCAGTGGGACGAGCAATCTCTAAATAAAGAATCAAAAATGGTGAGACCAAAAAGTTATCCTGTTAAAAATCTCGAACCTTTTGAGGAAAACAGTCAAACTACTTTGTCTGACAAAATATTGAACAAAGATAATGAAAACGATGAAAGAAAGTTTCCGAGAGAATCAAAATTAATAAGGCCAAAGAGTTATCCTACAAGTAGCCCTTCGCCCGAGAAGATGTATGTTAATCGTAATATTAAAAAGGATAATAAAACTCCGTTAACAAAAGAGGAAAATAGTAGTCCGGATACTAAAACTGACATCGAAGTTAGTTTTAGTATTACTTTACCTAAAAAGAATAAATCAATCGTGTCCGAATCGGACTCGCATAGAAAGATAGAAACAGTAGAACAAAAAGAAATGTTTAAAAATGACTGTACTAAGAAAGTTACGGATAACTCATCGAATCTTACTTTAAAAAAGTATCAAATAGTGAATCCAGGCGATAACGACGGTATAAATGTGAAAAATCAAAAGAATAATTGTGAAACGGCTGTTGGGAATGGTGTACTTAAAGAGAATGTTATCAAGACAGACGATGAAGATCTTAAAACTAAAATAGTGAAAACGAATGGTATAAAAAATGAGGATATGACAAAAACGGCAGATTCTGATTCTAACGAAAAGAAAGGAACAATAAAAAAGAAGATAATTAAAAAGGTTACATCGAAATCAAAGATTGATGTAGGTGGCGCTCAAGATGTGAATGAACCTAAAAAAACGATTGAAAAGAAAAAGGTAACGAAGAAAGTTAAAGATAAAGCCTCTGACGATAGTGCTAAGACTACTGTTACAAAAAAGAAGTCAGTGTTACAATCCATAGGACATAAATTAGAAAAACTAGCATCATCAAAATCAAATTCTCCTGAAAAATCAAGTCATAATAATGCTCCATCTAACGACTGTAAGAAAGACGCCACTAAAATGACTAGAGCGCAGAGAGAACAGTCTGTACCCGTCAACAAGGATCCTCCGACTGAATCAAATCTCATCAAGCGAGCTGTTACAATAACCGATGTAGCAGCATTAGAAAATCAGAATATGTCAAACAATAAAACGACAGTTTCTAAAGTACTTGGTCTATTTAAGAAGTTTGATTCCAAAGAAAAGGTTTCGAAGTCATCATTGGAAAAGTCACAGAGTGTTGACGTGAACGAGGATAGAAACAACAGAAAGGATAGTTTACAAGAATCACTTACGGATAATGATAAAGAAAAACCTAGAAGACCAACATCACTGTTGTTGAATGGATTAGGCCGTAAAAGTAAATACGGAAAGTCGGCAAGTGATAATTCCTCTGTTAATTCTTTAGATAATGACGATCAGTCTATAGCGTTAAAGAAAGATATTGATTCAAAAAATATAAGAAGCTCTTTAAAATTAGATTTCTCCAGATTGCCAAGAGTGAAAAAAATAGTTCCTACAAATCCTGTGATAGAACCACAAATCATGAATATTTCTGCTGTCGACAAGGAGACTGATAATAAACATATTCACGAAAAAAATGATAATATTATTGTTGATACGCACAGCCGCAGCCGATCTAGAAGTAGATCTACATATTCTAATTCAGACGTGAGGTCTGAAAACAGCGCCGAAATAAAATATTTAGACAAGAATCCCTTTACTTCGACTGAAAACTCTGTACATTCGCATTTACGAAATCACGAATCGATATCGCCCGAAAAAGAAGACATCGTTGATAGGATACGAAGGAAAAGCTTTTATTCCAGATTTAACGAAAAGAAACAACGCCGGAAAAGCAGCTTAGTGGGTCCTGGTGCCGCTGAATACGACCCGGTGGCTCGGATACATTCACAACCGACTGAGACCAAGTTCGACGTGTCTCCGACGTCTCCTGGCATTTATGATTTATCCCCTGGATACTCGATCGCGTCAGACTTATCTCCTTCCACAGATCGTTATAGAACTCTATTAACCGATTTACCCATTAGCACCAGAAACAACATACGATACGACGGGCTTAATGATAAAGTTGATACGTATCGATCACTCGATCGAAACGATTTCAGGAAATACCCCGGAACCAGAAGTTACTTAGATTACGATCAACCTCTATCATATGGGAGCGGTAGATACTCGCGAACCAAATCGCTTTTAGACAGCGCTGACGGACCGGAAGACCAGAGTCTCACTCATCGAGAACCGCATAAGTATAGTAGAGCAAATTCCTTATACACTCCAGGAAGTTACGCTACCTACAGACCGAAGAGAACTCTGAATTCCGCCATACTTTTAAAAGGCGAAAAGGAACCGAGTCCAGAGAATATATTGGACAAAATAAGACAACGAAAGATATCAATCAGCGTGACCAGGAAACCGGATTCTGAAAAGGACCCACTGACGAGGTGTGTATCTTTTATGT
>DWKL01004189.1:0-10797 GCA_018249415.1 Phareas burnsi
TCACTGCAGCCCATGGACACACACATTTAATCTCAAACTAAACTGAAGTATTGACTATTCTAAGATGGTCGCCTCGCTGTAAGTGTTCCCGGCGACCGTACTTCTCCAACCGAAACATAAAAACTGTTTCACGGCGGATTATGAGGGCGGCGGCGATACGTCCCCGGATGAACCTGTTCTACCACCTCTCAAAATGTCAACCTATCTGTTTATTCAGGTGTCAAACCTAGACGCTCCAGCGTGGACCTACAGCAAGAAGCGCGGCGAGTTCTATCTGCACCACTTTGGGACAGAACAACCTGATTTGAACATGGCCAACCCTGATGTTGTTAAGCTCTTTGACGCCGTCCTGGACAAGTGGATGCGGGCGGGTGCGGCTGGAGTCAGGTGTGTTGTGTATTTTTATTTAATATTTGAAGAGTGCAAACGAGCGCAGTAGGTGGCTTCTATTATTAAGTGGTTACTGCAGCCCATGGACAACCACATCTAACCTTAAACAAGACTGAAGTTCTGTCTGAGGTCGCACGTAGATGCGTCACTACTGCTGAGGATTAAGATGATCAATTTAAGAGTATAAGAGTATCCGGCAACCACATCTTCAACCGAAACACAAATTGCTCCCGGGTATAACATAAAAGCTGGGGTAATATCTCCTCGAACGAACTATAATTCCACTAAAGTTTTTAGGTGTAAGTTCTAGATATAAATAAATAAATATATAATCTCTACCTCGTTCCCGTGCACCCAGGCTCCGTCACGGCCGCGAGCTCCTCGTGGACCCGAGCTTCCTCGACGAGGACAAGAACCCGGACGCGGTGGGCGTGGTGCACACGCAGCGCGCGTTCTGGAAGCGCGAGCGCACCAGCGACCAGCCCGCGCTGCACGGCCTGTTCGCGCACTGGGCGCACCGCGTCGACAACGCCAGCGGCTCGCCGGGGACCGGTGAGTGACCTGCCGTAGACGCTATTACAAGGGACCTGGACATTTTAATTGTGCAGTGGGCACGAACAGTGATAGCCTAGTGGTTAAGATTCCTCTCACGCTAAGAGTCCAGGGTTCGACCCCGCTCGCACCTCTGATTTGTTAAAGCTATACGCGTATTAGATAGCATAAAAATAAAACTTATGCAAACATGATACGTTGTTGTTGCCCGCATGTCGTCCGGTCAAGTGCACATTGGTAGATTTCACACACCTCTGAGCATTGCGAAAACTCAGGCATGTAGGTTTCTTTACGATGTTCTCCGCTATTTAAACAAATATATTTTATTTCTTGGTTTTAGTTTTGTTTCTTCTATCCCAATGGTTGTCTGGAAGAGAGCGATAAGGCCGCCTTTTAAATGCTTATTTTATTCTCTATCAGGATGTGCCTGTATCCCTACCTAGTGTGCAAATAAAGAGTATTTAAGAACTAAGTGGTATTGTGTACAGGTGAAACTGTGTTTACGCTGGCGGAGGAGCCGTGGCGCGCACCGTTCCGTTCAGAGGCGCTACGGCCGCCCAGCGTGGCCGCCTACACCGTGGACACCGCCGCCGCCGCCGCAACGCACCTCGCGCACGAACTGGGCAAGTGGCCCGCGCTGCAGGTACGTTGCGTACGTGGCAAACTTTATGGCCGCTCTGAACATTATGCGAGCGAACGTGCACATGTTACACGGTTAATTGTGGCGGAGAGATCTTCGCTGATATCTAAAATGTGTGTATGATGTGGCTACAACCCTTTTTGTGGCCAGTGGGACGGTTTGTACCGAGCATACTCCACGCCGTTGCTCTAATGTAGTTCGGTGGAGGAATTGATGTGTGTTATATAATCTAGTTTAAACATATAACTCCTCGTAATAGACAACGTAAATACTGTGCAAGTCCAATTAAGTTGTCAATTGTAACAAATTATATGGTCTCGTTCATCATATTTCTATTAGAATAATACTAACAAGATATAGATTGTTTCTTGAAAAAAGTTTATTTTTGATTTACATAATAGATGACAGGTGGTAGAACTATAGTTCCCAAGGTAGTACCACCGCCGTCCTCATAATCTGCCGCGAAGCAGTTTTTGTGTTTCGGTCGGAGAGGTGCGGTTGCCGGGCACGGTTACAACGAGGCGACCATCTCAGTCCTCAGGAGTTGTGACGCATCTACCTACAACTTCTGACAAAACTGAAGTTTTGAAGTTTGATGTTGCTTGGTGTCCATGGACTGCAGTGACCATTTAACGTCACCGTATATATATGTGTGTGTCATTATATTGTGATGACAAATGATAAATGATCACTAAATAACATATTAAATAAATAAGATAGATAGTATGTTATTACATATAACAGAAAGTGTATGGCAAAGCCATGACGCAGCGTCTACTTCACCGAACTGACACGGAGAAGATTTCGGGTTCGATTCCCGGCCAGGCAAATATTTATATGTGTAAATATGTTGAATTTAGATTCGTGTTCTGGGTCTGGGTGTTTGTGTACTCTTCTTTGTATTCATGGCACCCATGAGTATCTTACTGTGGGGTTATGAGTGTAGAAATCCTTTGTTTCTGTTCTATTTATATCATTGAGTCAGATTTATATGTTTTACTTAATGCACGTTTCTGCAGCTAAAGTCCGACGGGGAACCGAACCTGGAACTGGCGTCATTCTCGCTCCTGCTGCCGGCCACGCCGGTGTTGGACATCCAACAGCTACAGGGCAGCAACGATACTGATGTAAGTTATAATGTGAATGACTGAAACAATTATTATATTACCAAGAAGTAAGTATGTGTTAGGGTTCCTTAGTCAATTATAAAAAGGGAACCCTTATACTGTTGAAGAATATAGATTTCTTCTAGGTGTCAGTGTGTCCGTGTGCTTGTAACAATTTTCTACTGGAGAAATGACAAAGGCCAGTAAATTACCTGTAGATATTACTGTACGATTAGGGGTGATAAACGGAATGGAAATAGCTTGATTAGGGTGGCTGCCTCACTGTTTAAATATGAATGTGCGTGTGCATGTGCATGCGCGTGCGCGTGCGCGTGTGCGTGTGCGTGCGTCTATTACACTGATGAGACGAGGAATCAAAGTGTATACTGCGAGCGCGGAAGTACTATTAGTATATTTACGTCTGTTTCCCAGTTGGAATCCTTCAAAAAGCTGGTGCACCTCCGCGATGACGCCAGCATCCAGCGCGGCGAGTACACGGTGGAGGCCGTGCCGGTCCGCAACTCCACCGACAGGCTGCTCGCCTGCACCAGGTGAGCAAGTGATTGCACACACATTCATGTTTGAAAGGTAACAAACGAACACGCATGCCACCTAACGGTAAACAGTTGCTGCGGCACGTTGGACACCTACGTCTACCTCGAACGGGACTGGCCTGTGACCGCACGTAGATGTATTTATCACTCCTGAGGACTGCGATGGTCGCTGTAAGCATATTTGACAACCACACCTCTCACCACAAAACAAGATTCAAGATTCGCTTCACGGTGGATTAGGTGGGCGATCCATTGATAACAATAAAAAATTAAAGTACGGGAGAGGCGTTTTCTCCTTACTTATTCCCCTGTGGAACGGCCATGAATATGTTTTGTTTCTCTCCTAACAATTTTCCACTGGAGCAGTGACAAGGGTCATCAAGTTACCTGCAGATATTATTGTACGATTTGTACACATTAAAGGGGGGGGGGGGGGGAATAAACCCAATAATAATAGTGTGATTAGGTTGTTTAGAATCGGGATTAATATAACAAAAATATATATTACATTTGATAACAATTACATAATTAAATGAGAATGTTTTGCAATTGTATATTTTTAATTTATCATTTAAACGTACGTTCGAATCCTGATTTTCCTAAGTTACGGGCGTATTACAAATTAATTATCACTTGACTTGACGGTGAAGATAACGCCGTGAGGAAACCTGCACAGCAGTTGAGTTCTTTGTAAAGTTCTCGAAGGTGTGTGAAGTCCACCAACCCGTACTTGTCCAGCGTGGTTGACTATGACCTAGCGCTACTCATTCTGAGAGGAGACACCCAACAGTGGGATAATAATGGATTGATAATGATGATGATTGTGAAACGTACCTCCTCCTCCCCTTGCATTTCCAGAAGTTCATTGTTTATAGGCCTCCTCTACAAATGTATTTTTATAGGGGGGATCTATAACTCATCGCGGTTTCCCGATAGTATTGGCGACCGAGATGAACTAGGCCACCGTTTTGGAATTGATTGGGCAGTGTCTTAATAGTGTTGGTGACTGCGGACGATGGATGGCCTAGGCCACCATCTTGGGATTGGTTGGGCAGTATTTAAATAGTGTCGGTGACCGCAGTAGGTGGATGACTTAGACCACCGTCCCGGAATCCATTGCGATGTACCCTGATCGCATTGCAGGTGGAAGAAGGGCAACAAGGGCTACCTGGCGGTGTACAACCCGCTGGAGGCGGAGGCGCGCGCGGAGCTGGCCCAGCTGGCGCTGCCCGCGGACCTCACCGCGCACTACCCCTCGCCCCGCGTCGCGGAATACACTGAGTGAGTACGCTGGTTATTTATATTTATTTATTTTCAACACGCTTTTATTCTGATTGATATTAAATGGGCACTGCAGCCCATGGACACTCAGCAATCTCAAACAGGACTAAAACTCTGAGGTATGTATGTAAATGCGTTACTACTCCGGAAGATTGAGATGGTTCCCTCACTGTAAGTGTACCCGCCAATCGCAGCTCTCCAACCGAAACCCAAGAACCGCTTTACCGTGTCCATGGGCTTCAGTGATCACTTGACATCAGCTAGCTTGCATGGTCGTTTGCTACTTCTAACAGAAATGGTACTATGCTTCGTAAACAAAGTAACGTGGCCTCCAGCTAAGCAAATACTTGTCTTTTTCAACTTATGAAAGTTATCGCGTGGCAATGTTACTATTGGCGAAGTATAGTTATTGTCTGAAGGTCTTTAAATTCATAGAAAAACTACGGAATTATTTATTTATATTTTTTAACCCGTTGACTGCGGCAAACACACATGTCGTGTTTTACCCACCAACCGCCCGCGCCACCCGTGCGGCTTCCATTCATACGGTGTTGCATTTAAACCTACACAAAAATACGGTCAAACGCCTGCTGTTTTCGCCGGCGCTACGCCAGAGCGGGACAACACGAACGTTGTCCTGTTGTTGTCGTTCCGCTGTGGCAAAAACACGTCAAGTGTGTGCGCCGCACGGGTGGCGCGGCACTTTGAACACGCCAGGCGTGTGCCGCCGCACTGGCGCTCGAGTCCGCTGGATCGTTTCGAATATTAGCGCCGCAGTCAAGATGTTATTAGTAGGTTTCTTGGCCTTGGATTCTTTCCTTTCAGCTTAACTTCGTTCTCACCATCACCCAGGGTTGACTGGCAGAGAATGCCTTTAGGCATTCAGTTTACCTACCTATATATACCCTTTAGTTTAAGGTAACATACAAAATAAATAAATAATTTTAATAATGAACTATTTTATTATTATAGATACACAAACAACAAAGTCGTGAACAGCGAAGACGTGTTGGTGCCGCCAAAAACCACTGTCATCTTCTCGTACGTGCCGAAGAAGGCCGTGGAGAACTAGAGAATCTCGTGAAGAATCTTTGCATGCTTCCGTCGCATTGTACCCGCGGCGTACTTTTGGGCTTTGCATTTAATTTTACAGTGAAATAAATGAGGAATATATTTTTTTGAGCATTTTTCTGTTTTTCATTTTGTAACGCCTTTTTGTACTTGTCTCCAGGTGAAACATAGGTTCTGATGACTATTCGGAATAGATATTACCTTTACAGTTAAAAATAGCTTTTAAACTGTAAAGGTGCTGCGGCAAACGCACCTGTCGTTTTGTACGGTCCGACCCACCCGTACGGCTCGCACGCAGTGTGTGCCGCCATACAAAAACACGCCTGTTGTGTTGCGCACCGCACGGGTGGATTGTTTCGAATATTAGCCGCCGCAGTCGACGTGTTAAAGTGACAGAATACTGCAGTTCGGGGGCAGAGGTAGCTTTGTCACGCCTGTTTTGGTCGATATTCCCCTGCCCTCCGATCGGAGCTTTGATTTAATAGGACGAGAGGGTTTTTTTATGTTTTTCCTATTGAGTGATTTTTGTTTTTATCCGTCACAACAAGTAAAAATTAAGAGAGATATATATGTAAGATTACAGATTACATCGACAACCATAAATTAAAATAATACGTGTAGTTATCTATACAAAAATCTATTTTAACTCTTGTTTACCTGGTCTAATCTATTTTTTTTTATCATAGCCAAGCATCGTTTGGCTATAGGAGCTTAAAATACAACTATTCTGTGGATTGGCTATTCAAATTAGTTAATTCTCTCGAATGAAAATTAAACAACTAATTTTAAGTAGTAGTGATGCTGTTCTTCACTAACGCGTCTAAATGTGTAATTATCGCCATTAAAAACTGCTCGTTAACGCATTGACGTGGATATCCATGGGCCAAAATGACCATTTAACATCAGGTGACCTGTATTCACGTTTGCTGATCGTCTGATATAATAATGAGTACTTTTCCTCATAAATGTCTACATTTCCTTTTAAAATTGAAAATTATACAAAGGGATGCGAGGTTGAGCTACAAACATGTGATAACACATTGACTGCGGCAAACGCGCCCGTCGTGTTTTACTGTCTGTTCCACCCGTGTGGCTCGCACGCATACGGTGTGTGCCACTGTACTGGACCACGCCTGCTGTGTTACGCGCCGCACGGGTGGATTGTTTCGAATATTAGCGCCGCAGTCTATGTGTTAAATAATGGTCTCAATAAATAAAAACCAAACATAATCAAGTACAATTTTATAAACCCAATATTCGCAACATTTGGAATGTTAACAATTTGAAAGCTTACTTAACACATTGACTGCGGCAAACACACCTGTCGTGTTTTACTATCCGCGCCACCCATGCGGCTCGCACGCATACGATGTGTGCCGCCGTACTGGAACACGCCTGTTGTGTTGCGCGCCGCACGGATGGATTGTTTTGAATATTAACCGCCGCAGTCAACGTGTTAATTCGTCTGTCTTACAAATATTACTTCGAACGATTTTCTATGGTACAAATAATACGATTATAACGATATTAGGGAAGTTAGCGTCCATGTTGATAGTTATGGCATTACACATAATAAGTACAATTTCATTAACCTAAAATCAGTTTGCCTCTTGTTTTAGGGAATGTTTTCTGCAAGTATTAAAACATTGTTTTAAGTCTTGGATTATATATTTGTCTAGATGGACATTGGGGGGACAAAAAATGAAAAGAGTAATGGTCGACAATTAACAGCTACGTTCGTCGCGTACGACAGAGCAGCGCTTTTGCTTACATGCGGTCAACCACAGCGATTTTGTTGTCAGCCTGTTTTTACAAATGCCAAAAAGCCCGTGCGGTATTGCCAAGTATATAGAAAAACAAATTAACTGTTAACTTAAATTTATGAGACAACAAAGTTAGGCTTTCCAGTTTACACAAGATAATCCAATAAACAAATCATCCATTACCCAATAATAAATCAAATAATACAATTTTCTTTATTCACTCTGTCTTCTATTCGAATTGAAATTGCCGTGTGCGTAACAGCCTGATAGATTATGTATGAAAATGACAAACGTCCACAGTGCGTAATACACAACCGCAGCCAAACACATTCGCAACAGGAAATTTTCTAATGAGAACGCACCCTTAATTCTGTTAGGATAACGCCACATTTCAGAACGGCCGTTAGCAAAGTGCGTTGGGCGAAATAACGTCGTAGAAGGCCTTCACTAAATAAAATAGCGTGTAAGTAAAGATAAGCTGTATTAATGTATCGAAATACCGGTTTGTAGAAGCAAAAAAATCATATAGATCGATCTCACCGACGTCAGACATTTTTACAGAGATCTATTTATAATTCTAGGAACTACATAGACCAATAGATTAGTTATGATTATGAAGAGAGCTTGAAGGGTGATTAGGTATATATATTGTATGAATTCTAAATTAGTTTTACAGCCAAAAATCACCTAATTACAACAAACGTATGTTCGGCATTTTTACGGGGAATTCGCGTATCGGATGCTGTGTTACCATCCGAAAGAATTAAAAATATTCATTCACAATATGGTAATTATAATTGTGTTGAATGAAATAATATAAAAACTGAGACTATTCTCATTTTTATACATAGGTATTACCGCAACCGTCAACCGTTAAAAATGTCAACCACACGTTATACAACCATCCGTAATGAGTTGCGGTTGCCCGGTTACCGCCTTCTTGTCGCCGGTTTGGGTTTGTTAAACTGGAAATTGGCGCACTTTGGAATGTGTCGCTCAGCGGCCGCTTGGTTGAAACGGCGGTTGCAATGGGGACACTGCACGTAATCCGGGTTTTCAGAAGGTGGCGGTGGTGGTAAGTCACTAAGTTTACCTGAAAAAAGATCGAAGACCTACTATTAGAGGGAGCATAGCCGTACATGTAGCCAGTACCTAACCAGTGCAGCCAGTACCGAAGCAGTGATAGCCTAGTGGTTAAGATTCCGGCCTCTCACACTGGAGGTCCAGGATTCGAATCCTGCATAAATTAGTACGAAACGCGGAATTGACGCTGAAAGTATTCTCAACTTGCCTACTATTCTCAACTTGTATTCTGATTTTGACTGCGGCGCTAATATACGAAACAATCCACCCGTGCGGCGCGCAACACAACAGGCGTGTTTCAGTATGGCGGCACACACCATATGCTTCCAAGCCACACGGGTGGCTCGGACGGTAAAATACGACTAGTGCGTTCGCCGCAGTCAAACTGTTAAAACCATGATTCTATAAATAATAATTAACGCTTGCTACACTCATAGCCTCACACTATAATATTCAGTACGTGGATGCCATAGACGCACGTAAAGACGAGTACACAAATACCCGGTTACAGAGTAGAAAAATAGTAAATTTATCATTTAAATGTTTGACTGGCGGGGGATCGAACCGTCTGCATGGGGCACCGGTACAATGTGCCATTGAGCCTCGTAAGTTGTTGCTGATAAGGTCGTAAGTGACATACCACCAGCGCTCAAGTGAGCCTGCACCTGCTTCGCAGCGCGTATCGCCTGGATGAACTCCTCGTGCTTCTGCCGCCAGTTGTTGTTCCCCACCTTCGTCACCTTCGTGGACGAGGTCGTGGTGCCCTTACGCAGTTTGCTGATGAACGGCTCTGCTTCTGTGCCCTGGATTTAAGATTAATCGATAGTTGGAATATAAATCCATGTTAATGTTATGAATGCAAAATTAACTGTCAACAAACATGTTACCTTTTCACCGTCAAATGGCTCAACCAATTTCAATGTCATTTGGCAAAGTGATAGTTGGCATCCTGGGGGAGAATATATTTCATAGCACGCAGAAATATATTCCCACGGCTTATGTAGATCGTAATCGACATATTAAGTTAGGTAACGTCGGGCGCGGCAGGGAGTTAGATGGATGATGAGGGATGTAGCTAAAATTCAGCCGTGCTTCGGAAGGCACGTTAAACTGTCGATCCCGGTTTTCATTCTTGATCGTTAAATGTAGTTGGATGCCTTATGGGTAGGTCGAAAACTTGCACTGACCCGTTCTTCCACCAACTTGCATTGGTGGAAGAAGCAGCGCGGTGGAGTATTATGCTCCAAGCCTCCTCCATTATGAGCAGAGACCAGTGCCCAGCAGTAAGTTGCCGCCATGCAGCATAGCATATAGCATGCAATCCATCTGATGGTAAACGTATACTCCCGTCTAATGACATTTATGAATATGATTGACGTTGGTCACAGATGCGTTGTTACCCCCTTGGACTAAGATGGAACGCCTCATGTATTTCTTGATTGCGATGTGCGAGTTTAAAAAAAAAATGAATGATTCCTGTGAAAAAAATTCAAAGCTTGGGACATGCGGAACGCTTGAGTGCCGAACAAACAAATCGTGTTTACAATCATGCGACGATTTTGAATAGAGATTTTAAGCAAAATAAAATTTTGTGTCTTGCCTTGTAACCTTCAGCATCTGTACCCTATTCCGGGAAAGCAAAAGAAAAGCAAAAAATATTGGCATATTAATATCAATCAATCAATTTTAAATTTGTCATTTTTCCTCTGTCTATTAAAAATAAAACCAATTTCAGACGAAACTAAATCAATTATTGTTTACATCTCTTGAAGTTTCTGACTGTTCCGCCAGTAGACACGCCCCTATATAGTCACTTAAAGCTTTCCTAAAAACGCTTCAAAAAACCCAGATCGGACATCATACTGCCGATATTTATTTGAAGAATAGCAAACGAGCGTACGGACCAGCTTACTAAGTGGTTACTACAGCCCATTGACATCTATATCTAACTTCAAAAAGGACTGAAGTCCCGACCGAGGTCACATGTAGCTGCGTCGCTATTCCTAAAGGATTAAGATAGTCGCCTCACTTCTAAGTGTACCCTACAACCGCACCTCCAACCGACGTAAAAAATGCTTCATGGCGGCGGATAAGGGAGGCGGTGGTACCTCCTCGGTCAAACTATAGTTCAAACAAATAATTATGAACTGCGAAATAATTACTTAATATATTGTATTATTATATCTGTTTCGTAGTTATTAACGCTTACATTACAAACAAGTTTATTTTACAAGTTTATTTTATGTTTGCAAAATAGCAAACGAGCATGCAGGCCACCTTATATTAAGTGGTCACCACAGCCCATGGACAACCACATCCAACCTCAAACAAAACCGAAGTTCCGTTTGAGGTTGTAT
>DWKL01004190.1:0-10797 GCA_018249415.1 Phareas burnsi
AATGTTTATATGTATTACATTATTTCAACTACACACATTACTACTTTCAGTCATTTGTTTTAAAATGTGTCAAGTATTTAAGATCTTAACGACAAACATACAATTAGATAACTCTTTTTTTTTTAACTTAAACTCTTCACTCACGACCGTCACGTGCAGCTTCTGTCAACATTTTATTTTTTGCTTTCTGTTATCAAAATGTTTGTCTAATTTTCTTACTATGATTTAAATTGTAAAAATAAAGTCAGTGTGGAAAAAAGTGTCGCTGGCCAGTTCTTTGATGTGCATATTATATACAAAATATGTAATCAGTATGAAATCAACACGCCTCTACTTTTTTTAAAACAGACCAGACACAGAATAGAGACTAGACACAGGAAAACAGACTAAACACAGAAACAGACCAGACAAAATCAAATCAAGTCTTGAATAATGTGTTTTTTCGGTGAATCTATATATGTTCACTAAATTGATTTTATTTACTTCCCTACTAATTAATATCATAATATCCTAATCAAATCATAATAATAATAATCAAGTGGAAGGGAAAAGACCTAGAGGCCGAAATCCCAAATGGTGGTCAGACCAGATATCCCAAGAGCTGGAGATACCGATCAACGCTGCGCTACACCAAGCAGCGGAACGCAACCGATCGAAACAGCTAGTCGACAGTGTCAGGAGTCACGATCCTCAGCAGTGAGGGAAACGACTAGAGTGATAGAGAGAGACTAATTAATATCAGACTGAGGCATAGCGAAGCGTGGCTGGTTTTATCTGGTATATTATGATATAATATCCATCCACCCATCAAACGTGGAATAATGGTTATTATGTTTTCTGAAACAAAGGACAAATACTATAAATTACCATCTTTTTCGACCGTTCGATCGAAGACTTAAGATATTCTTAGCTTAACATGTTATGTTGGTTTCGTATTATATTTGTAGGTATAACATTTTTTCAAGTTAAATACTTAGATGTCAATAACATAGCTAAATAGGGAAAATTCGACGTTATCTAGTAAAATGAGAATTAATATTTTTAACAGGTTTTTGTTAGCTTCACATGTAACTGTGTAGAATTTTAATAAATAATAACGTATTGATTCATTTTCCTCATTTCCAGCCGTCCCAATAATTTGGAATTTTGCGCATCATCCATCCATCCATCCGATCGATAATGTCGATCTATTTTTCTTTTGAACCTTTTTTGAAGTTTAGCGTTTGATAATTCCGAAACTATTTATTTTTGTTCTACATGTTCCCGTCAATCTTAACGTTTATACCGCCTTTTCCATAAATAAGAATATTTTTTTACTCAAAAGTTCACCTCGTATATTAAATAAAATATTCATTGCTGCCGCTCGCGTTTTTAAAGATAAAAGTATTTGTCAGTCTTTCTAATGTTCATATATTTTGAATTTCTCTCTATAGACGGATCTTCCACATCGGGAAATTACAACATCAAACAATATAAACATCAAACTGTCAATTTCAACTTTTTGTAATTGCGTCATTGTTCTATTGGATGAGCCACAAACTAACGGCACCATTAAGATGGTTTGATGGCGGAACTGGAAAAGGGGAACTGGACCTCCATAAAGGAATAACGTATCCTTGAGCTTGACGAACATATTGCAATTGTCCTGAGATAACGATATTGCTTCTCAAATTAATGACAAATAAAATTGGTTAATATTTATATCCGATTTTAAAAAGCAGTTTTTGTACAGCAAAGAATGCTTTTTTAACGTTTATGACCTCGTACATTACAAGTGCTAATTAAAAGCATGGCTTACACTACGCGGTAGGTTGGGTAAACAGAAAAAAGTAGGTTCGATAATTTTTTTTTTTGCTTTTAGTGCATTACTTATACGCGTGTTTTCTAACTGTTAATTTATTTGTTAATTATGTAATCGTATAAACACCCCGTAAAATCTTACATGATACAAGTTGTATTAAAAAAATAAAATCACTTAAATTGCGAACAAAAGCACGGTGAAAAATTGGTTTTTAATAAATTCCTTATAATATTTATATCATGATCATAATGTGTATTTTCAAAATACGGTCTGCATTAAATACGTGTCGTCCGGTATATGTCTATCTAAATGGAAGTACTTAACAATTCTATTATTGTTTTAACACTCCGTCATGCGACGTTAATTGTACACTTTCTAATAGTATAGTGTATAAAATAAAATTAGTTTACGTAATAAGCGTATTATAATACGCGGGAGTTCATGGCTACCGGGTTTGGTAGGAAATTCAGGAGTTCCTTTGCCATCTTCGCTTATCTCCCTGCTTCGCTTCGCTCATCCTCAGCCGACTAGTGTATCAATGTAATCTAGTAAAACATAATTATTACTATCAAAGTTACTGAGAGTGAAATGCCGATAATTAATGAAACTCGTGCATAATTACACTACAAAACAACGAAGGTAAAATTTAAATAGTTTCCGCTGCGTATTATGACGTACTCATGTTACGGTACTTAATGAGCAAACGAAGGAAGTTGTATTCAAACCAACCGCATCCTGAGAAGACAATGCCAAGATTTGATAAAGTTATAAACTTTTGATGATTTTCGTTTTTAACTGTCGTATAAACAATTAATTAACTCAATACTCATTTACCTACTCGTTCATGTAGATTGTGTCAATTAATACATATAATCAGGTCACGTTTTATTTATAGCATAGAAGTAGCGAACGGGCAAGCAGTCCACCTGTTTGTAAATGGTCACTGTCGACAATGGACATTTGCAATAACCCCAAATCGCAGTCCTACGGTCTATCCCGATATCGGTCACAAGTCGCTATTCTCTCTCCTTTGTCACATCCTTCGAACTATAGCACGATAGCGTTTAACACAGCTGTTACAAGGCAGACATGGGATATACCGTAAAGCAGTTTTTGTGTTTCGGTTGGAGAGGTGCTGTTGCCGAGCTCACTTACAACGTGGTAAACATCTCATTCCACAGGAGCTACGTACGGTCTTAGACACGCATCTACGTACGACCTCACACAGAATTTCGGTTTTGGTTTTAGGTGTGAGTGTTCATGGGCTGCAGTGACCACTTAATTAAGTGGCTTGCACATTCGTTTGGGACTCTTTAAACATTAAAAAAATATATTTAGGTACATTCACAAAGAATCATACATGCGTACAAATTGTATGCTACACGTGTCGAAAACGAGACCGTAATCGTTTTTAACATCCGACCCGAATCTTATTACGTCTTACGAGTTCCATTGAAGCAATCATGCTTTTTGTGCCTGATGAATGGTCTTCTTTAATCTTTGTACTGGCCCAAAAGTGGGTTAGAGTTCATAACACGTTCATCGTCTAGCAAGGTCTCATGGACGATTTTATGTTTTAAATGACATGACCACAAAACATATAGTAATGATATAAGAGGAAAAAAATCTTACAAAAACTGTTTGCTAATACCTTGATTTTCTATAAGGGGTGGCTTATACGGGCATAGATTTAAAAAACCAAGAAGAAAGAAATTAAAATAGTTTTAATTGAAAATGTTAACGTAATGTAATGAAAGTTAACGTAATGTAATGGAAGGAAGAATATGGGTTATTCATCAGGTGTAATTATCAAATTTTACTTTAATTTTATATGGTCTTATTGATATAACACTTTTATTACCTTCATATCGAACCGCAGATGGAGAACTTTTAAGTGTATGTAAATGGTTGGTTTCCTTTACGTCTTGTGAAGGACTTATCTAGTTTCTCTGCGTTCCTCTAGTTTCTGCCCCGCTTTTGTTCCCTTTGTATCAAGCTTTTCTTCAATGTTTGAAGAGTAGCAAACGAACGTGCAGGCCACTTTATGTCAAGTGGTCACTGCAGCCCATGGACGCACATATTTAACCTCTAACAGAAGTGAAGTTCTCCTTGATGTCTTACGTAGATGCGTCACTACTCTTGAGGACTAAGATGGTCGTATCGCTGTAAGTGTGCCCGGTGTTAAAAGTTAGGTAGAAAACAAAAACGAAATAGTAAAAGTAAGTTTTTATTTAAATAAATATAAATAACGCGCCTAATAATTTGTTTTATTTATATTAAATACAGCAATTTAAGAAAAATATATTTTTTACTCTTAAATGAAAATCGACGTAAAGGGAACCAACCTGTAAATATATATACTTGTTTTGACCTCATAAATATATAAATTTTATTTCTTCTTAGAGTTTGCAAAAAGGCAAAGCTTCGATAGCGGAGATGGCTTTCGGGATGCATCTCCGCGACACGGGCATCAAGAGGTACCCGCTGCGCGCCCGCCCTCGCATCCTCCAATACGCCGTCACGATTTTCTACCAGCACGCCGAACAACGGTAACATTGAATTTCATAATACAATGTCAAGTCAAACATATCAAATAAGGTCACTGTCGCGGCGGCTACGAACGGAATAAATAAGCAATTGTAAAGGTGCTATCACACGGCGCCTAAAGTGATAGTGTATAGGCTGACATGATTACGGCGCGTGATAGTGTCGAAATGATAGTAACACGATATTTAGACTCGCGTTTATCTAAAACAGGCTCCAAAGGTCAGTAGGTTAGACCCTCACGAAGATAAATTTTGGTACTTTCCTACTTTTTATAACATTAGAAGAGAGGTAAACAGTACGTGGGAAGTCCTCGACTTGAATAATCCAAAATGTTTAATGTTAAGTACATATTAATGTTAATATATTTCGTTGGCGATATGTAATCTCTATACTTACTGTCGGAATCTTATCAGCGTTTGATGTCTAAAATAATTACATTCGGAATTATATTGTATAGTTGATTTTTAAACGGAATATTTTTTTTTACTTTTTTTCAGATTTATTAATTCACTCACGAACAAACTCAAAGAAATGTATCCGCTATATCAAGAAACGCCTCAGACGCACACCGATGAAATAACCCTGGTATATTATCCAGGACAATTTAACTATCACGAGCTGGTTCCTCTGACAATTACGTTCGTTGGACTCTTTCTTTATGTTTATTTTTCCGTAAGAAAGATCGAGTTCATAAAATCGAAATTGGGATTGGCCGCGTGCGCTGTCGTCACGGTCGCAGGAAGCTTGTCTATGTCCATGGGAATATGTTTCTATTTTGGATTCTCGCTCAGTCTCCAGGGAAAGGAAATATTCCCGTACTTAGTAATCATCGTAGGATTAGAAAATGTGCTTGTACTTACGAAAAGTGTGACGTCAACGGACTCGAGACTGGACGTGAAAATCCGCCTGGCGCAAGGCCTGAGCAAGGAAGGGTGGTCCATCACTAAAAATCTTCTCACGGAACTAACAATACTTACAGTCAGTTTTTTCACGTTTGTTCCGTTCATACAGGAATTCTCTATCTTTATGATCGTTTCTCTCATTTCGGACTACTTTGTTCAGATGGTACTTTTCGCCACTATTCTCGGAATCGACGTGCGTCGTATGGAATATTTTCCGGAAAAGGACAACAAGTTACACCTGAAGGAATATTTTAATGCAAACAGTGCTCTGAACTGGCGGTACAATAGAGGATATATAGAGGAGAATACTTTCTCTCCCCAAAGAATGACAAAGTCCAAGTCTCATCCGAGATTGAACGGGCTGGCACAGAACAGTCCCACGGACGTGGTCGCGAAGAGGAACGCTAGTCCGGGTAGCCACGACAAGGTGCCGAAGCGAATCCGCCTGGTGAACATGTGGGCGCGAACGCGTTTTTTCCAACGTGCTTTCATGGTTTGGATGCTCGTGTGGATATCAATGATAGTGTACAATTCCGGTATAGTCGATTATTTCATAAGCAACATGGAGAAAAGTGACAGTAATAGTGAACATGTAAAAAGGAGTAATGAACAAGAACAGCCAAAACAATCGGTGTACGTGAACTACAACAGCAGCGGGCGCCACCCCCTCGTGTTCTCTCCGTTGATTGAGGTGTCAGACACGGAGAAGGCGGCCGTCGATGCAAATCATACCATCTTCTTGAAACATTCGCCACACTCTCGCCCGTGGTCAAGGTTAGTTGCTAATTGACATTTTTGTTAAAACGTTTACATACATTTAAAATTATTCAAAGAGTACACTTTGAATAATTTTAAATGTATTTAAATGTTTATAGCAGTATATAAATATATAAACACTACTAGGTAGAACTATAGTTCGACCGGGGAGCACCACAGCCGCCCCCACGATCCCCCGTGAGGCGATTGTTGTGTTTTGGTTTGACAGCTGTGGTTGTCAAGTTCACTTATAACGAGGCGACGATCTTAGCCCTTAGGAGTAGTGACGTTTCTACATACGACCTCGGATGGAACTTCAGTTCTATTTGAAGTTAGATATAGAAATCCATGTGCTGCAGTGGCCATTTAACATCAAGTAGCTCATTTGCTACTTTTTACACATAAGAAAATATGTTATTATCTCATTAAACAAATATTTGACAAAAAAATGATATATTCTTTGATCAATATTAATTAGGTAGTAAATTAATACTTTCATAATTAAATAGGTACAAGGAAAACATAATTTTAAGGTAATATTAGTTGAATAGATTGTTTCGATGTCGGCGCTTTAAAACTATTTCATATACAAAAAAAATACACATAGACTCCTTTTTTTTAAATAGGTTTTTATCCAGATTTTTATCTGTAAAATTTAATTTGTATACATTTAAAAAATATTTTATAATAATTATAACACTCAAGTCTTTTGTTTCAAAATTGTCAATTAATTATGTTTATTTAAAATAAGTGTATAAACACGACACGAGTTCCGATACATAGGAAACAACTTCACATTCGAACAGTACGACCAGTTATCGATAATTTTACCTACTCGTATTACGTATAGAAGTACATTGTTTGACATGAGTGAATCATGAACACGTGGGAAGCCACTATCTAACATCGGTGATTGCATCTCTGTTAATTTTCCATTGTATTTGTTTTAACTGATAGTGAAGAGATAGTGACAGTGGAAGCATTCAATTCTAAAAAAACATTAGTAAAACATATTGATAGTAACTTCAAGGATCGGTATCCGTAGTGTAGACGATCCAACTTAGATCTCGGGGGTAGAAATCTCACCTGTGACCGAATTCAGGTAGGCGGTCAGATGTTGACCAATTTTAATTAAGAAAGATCGTTGATGTTACTGTAAGGAATAACAACCTTTAATATTTTTTAAGTTATTTATATCCAGGCAGATATTTCAAGTTAGTATACTCCGTGGTCGAACCATAAAACGTTTTCCGAATGCACCAAGTCGACTATCTATCTATCTCTAGCTTAGGACAGCAATATTTTGATTTGCAAACCCTGCTGTGTTCTGATTTAATGAATTTGGTAAAGGACACCTACGTGAGGCGTTAACCTTAGAGGTCTTCAGAGGTCAAATCTCAGATAGGACTTCAATTCTTCCTGGAGTTTATTATATATATCCATTGGCGGCAGAGACCGCTTACCATCAGGTGGATTCCATGCGTATTTGCAACTTTCATGCTATAACAAAAAAACACCCTCGAACCAACACAAAGGCGCAAGGATTAAGAACTAAATTACTCAGTCTATGAGACAGAAATAGATGTGAGGATCTTGTTGTCGCATTCGGGTTCTACCACTTTTAAAGTACTTACATCAATATTCTACACACCTATACTCATTAGAAACAAACTACACGAGCGGTCAAAGGTTTACATTAATACGAGCTCTTACCGGTAAATTAAACTTCTTAATAAACGCATCCGCCAAAGCAGTCACTGTTGCCAATGGACATATGTAATCAACTCTAGATAGGATTGAAGTCCTAGCTGAGGTTGGCCACAGATGCACTGCTACCTCTGAGGATTAGGTAGGAACCCCTCATGTATGTCTCCCTTACCAGTCATTACATCAGGACAACAGTGTTTGCAAATCAGTACATTGCCGTTTTAAGCTAGAATAGATAGATAGTGGCATTCCAAGAACACTTAATGGTTCGACCACAGAGTTACGGACCAGCTTTAAGTATCTGGATATAAAAAAAATTTAAAAATATATCAAAGGTTGTGATTCTCTATAGTAACATCAAATATCCGTCTTAATTAAAATTGGTCCACGTTTGACCGTGAGCCGCAATTACTATCAGTTAGTGCCAATTTTAATCGAACGTACTACGAGGTGTAGGTCACACTTGTATTAGTTTTAGGTTGCGTCCTTAAGTTTCCTTTTTATAACTAAACCACACAATAAGGCAGATGAACCACCTGATGGAAAGTGGTCACCGTCCCTTGTGGACTTCCTCAATATCAGAGGAGACATAATGCATCGCCGGATTTGAAAAAGAGTTCTGTTTGAAAAGTTCCATGTCAAAGCGGGATGGGATGTCCGGGAATACCTCAGGAAAAAGTTCGTTCCACATCTGGCACGTACGCGGTAAAAAGGAACGCGCAAACCGAGCTGTACCAATAAAGATAAGGGAACAAATTTGATGGAAGGCGTATCTGCATACTTTATTGTGAAGTAGTTCCTTCAGGCGTTTTTGTTTGTGGGCAATTGATGATAGGGATTTCGAATTTTAAACAGGCAATCATGAATGATAGAATCCTTTGGGGTTCCACTTCGAATTCATCATTGTGATGATGAATTTTGACATATATTTCTTTTTTATAACAGCGGTTCTAAACGCTAGTGTACTCTGGTTTGAAAGGAGTGGTAAGCGACACGTGCTTACACGAAGCGTTCCAACTTAATCCTCAGAGGTAGTGACACATCCATGACCGGTCTTACGTAGATCCTCAATGCTATTTGGCGTCGATTACAGATGTCCAAGGGCAGTATTGATCACTTACAATCAAGTGGACATAAGCTAATTTGCCACTTCTAAGCTGTAAAAAGCGTTTAGTTTATTTTATTAAACAAACTAATCGACATGTGGCCTCCAATGTTGACTGGTTATTACGTTTGTTCCTCTAAAGGAAAAAAAGTCGAGTACAAATGGCTATTAGATTAAACGTGCTGGGAATTCGATCACCCGGCGAACGTTGTTCAATTATTCAGTGATATGGCCTATCTTTATAACGTAAGTTACGTTCCTCATTTTCCATTAAATTAATAGTAGTTTCAGTCGTTCGTATTATGTTGGTTGGTTGTTTACATCTGTAGTGTAGCATGTTGGGCTACTTTTAATAGCTATGGAAGCCGAGTACGGTTTAGTTGTGTATTAATTTATAAATGGTATGTCAAAATCAATTTATTCTTGATATTTTTGACTGTACGTACGTAGCGATGTCATCAATTTTGTATGCGAATGTATCAGGGCAATATACGCCGCAATCCCCCTTCTGTAACGGTAAAGATAATTTGTGTTGACTTGATGACGAGGAGGCTAGGTGCTGAAGAAGCGGGTAGTTGCGTTGCAGATGTTGGCAGTGCAGTGCGTAGGTGCATTAAAGTAAGAGCAGTCGGATATGCAGCGCTTTTTACTCGCTGTGAAATTAACTTTACTTTCAAGAGTTTTTCTTAATGTCAATATTACTTCTATTCAGGCACCGAGCTGCAATGCACCAAGTATTGCAATTAGATAATATTTTAACAATATTACCCTTTTACGACCTCCATAATATTTATTGTTTGAAACAAGTATTAGGACTCTAGTTTCTTAGCTTAAGAAGTAGCGTCACACGTCTACGTCACTCTATAAAACCATCTATTTTTGCGTGGAGGTCCAGTAAAAATTCCAAGTTAAAAAAATGTTACAATCTGAAACCCTTTTTCTTTATTTTCTTTCAAATTTGTTTATTTATATGAATGAGTCGCTTGTCGGTGTCTTATCATGTGTAATAATATGTTTGTGTTGAAATCAAATTACTATAATTGCCGCATTTCAGACTATCGCCGTACCACTGGTCGGCGATCCTATCGCAGTACAATGAGTCGCTAGCGGGCCGTCACATCGTTGTATTGCCGCCGGTGCTGGTGAGCCACCGCGTGGGCCCTGAGCTGGCGGCTGGAGTGCGTCATCCGGACGAGAGGGACCCGCCGCCGCTGCGCTGGCAAGCCCTGGCCGCCGCACTCGACCCTATTGATATTTTACCCGGTAATGATATTTCTTTGTTTACATTTGGCCTTTGCGTACTGTATTTGCCAATACTATGCAAATAAGGCATTGTCGTCAAATTATTTGAGTGGAGACGTAAATATTTTTGATATATTATCTTGACTTTTCGAGTTTTTGTAACTCCCATCCGCTCGGTATAAACAACTGATACAAGAAGACATGGCAGGAATTTATTTTCATTTATTTAATAAGCGAATGAAATGGATAAATATATTTTGATGTTTAGAATTATGCATTTAGATAAAAATATTTTAACAGGAGATCTATCATTGGTGCATATGTAAATAAAATATGTAGTAATATAACCTTATTTACATCAGTCCATGTGCGGTCAGTTTATATTATGGACTACACCAAACATTATGGCTAATACGGCGACATCATGCTACGCCAATACGGCAATTGAAGCCCCACCATTATACTTAAAGAGAAAGGTACTAAATCAATTTTTCATCTTGTTACCTACGATACTGATTTTAAATAGTATTCATGTATTTGATATCATTCAAAATAGAACAGGACAAATCATTGTATGAAAAAAATGTTAAGATATTTGGAAATATTAACAAAAGTTATGTCCAGTTACATAAAATATCAATAAATATCAATAAATAATTTTAACTATATCGTTAAATATATGATTTTAAGCTAATATTATCGCGGAAATTATACATTTTTATATTATGTAACGAGTA
>DWKL01004191.1:0-10796 GCA_018249415.1 Phareas burnsi
ATTAATAAAATTAATATTTTTTTTTTATAATATGAAAATATACTTTAAATATTTTCGCTTTACTTTTTTATCTTAACATTGTGTTAGGGTTTAAGAAAAACCTAGATAGTCAGCTGATAATTGTATCGTGAATTACGTACGACCAAAAATGTTAGCGCTCAAATCACTGATATCAAATTTTTTGACCTTACAAGATTAACGATGAGCCAATATTTATCAAATTAAATAAAAATTATGTTGATATTCGACAATATTCCCAATATTTAATAATAAATTAACAAAACAATGAGATGATTATACTTCCAATTATAAAAACATAATGGCTTGTTTACACATCCATAATCCACAGTTACCACGGTTAAAAAAATACTACACAAATGAAAAAATAAACAAATTAAAAAATGAAGTGTTGTTGCAAATGATATATTTATTACGATCAATCAATGCTAGACAGAATCGTATAATAATCCCAAAAATCATAATCTTAAAAAGTCTGAATAGGTATATTATAGACAGACACTAAACATTATTGACGCCAACTTCAAGTAAGGTGTGGTGTTAGTTTTAAACAATTCAGTGGGGAGAGAGTGAAAATCTTCAAAAGGGAACTATAAATTATATTAACAATGTTAGTTTATTGGGTTTTCAAATTTCGCTCATTATTATTTATATACCTAATTATGGTTGTGTCCCTATTTTTACAAATACATTCATCTCAGGGCTGTCATGTATCGAGATAATCAAACGTAATAATTTATTAACGTTTTAATTTTTTTAAATTGAATTTTAATGTATTCACATTGGTTTCCTGGAATTCATACCATGTAATATATAATTACGGCAAAGATTTATCTCGATGAATTGCAGCCATAGTACTTAACAATCATATTAGTAAATATTCATTCAGAACCATAGGCAATACTTATTGCAAAATTATATTGGTTTACTTTAATCAATGTTTTATATAGTATTGTATGTAATATTGACAATTTCACGGGTTTTATTACTTTTGCCAACATAATATGTTTGACATCGATCACTTAAAGAAAGTTATATGAATATTTACTTAAATAGGTTGTGTTGAAGATGCCATTTTAAGCTGTAATTAGTATTAACTATCTAAACTAAATTAACAAGTTAATTCCGAACCGAAAACATACTAACTGCAATAATTATCCAGATTAATTGCTGTAGGTACCGCGGACAGAAGCAGAACTTAATTCGTTTAATTCGAATCAATAATATTTTATCAATATATTCATGGAACATGATTTACGACAAATGGAGCGCTACTACGGCGTTCCGTTTCGCAAATATTTTCTTCGTTCACTAGAAATCTTGTATCATACTACCTGTTTGGAATTAATGAAGTTAAAGAAAAATATTGAAAATGAATCATCTTATGTGTTTAGGTGCGGACAAATAAACTACACGCAAAACAACACTTTATTTTATTTGATGCGTGCTCGCTCGTACGTGTTTATATTAGCTTTGTATGAATCTATAGATAACAATCGTGGGAATAACAATACAAGAGAATTTTCCTTTGCATTTTGTTTTATTTTTCCGGAGCGCCGCTGTCAATCCAATCTTTGTTTATATACGTAAAACTGCGTCACTACGTACAATGCATTACGTAACTATATATTTATAAAAATAGCACGGTTATTTATTACTTTAAACTTTAAATTAATACCACGATTTACTTCTACACATTTTATGTATAAATAAAAAAAGTAGCGAATTCATTATTGGATATTGAAATTGCGGAATGATTGGTGTCTGCGGTCGGTCATGCGGCAGTGACCTAGTGTCGGATAACTAATATGGAACGTCTGCGGCCAGCGGGTTGCGGCTAGTCGCGGTCAGCGGCGCGGCGCGGGATCACGAAGGGGTTGCTGCCCGCGGCCGCCGCCCCCACTCCCGCCACGTTCACAGACCCCTGTCGCTGCCGGACCGGACTAGTTGATGACCTGCCATATATTATAAAGTTATCTTGATGAAAAAAGACACTACATTTAGTATTAGGTACACGTCAAAATATTATTTCTTATGTCATAACACCAAACGACTGTCTTAAGATCAAACTCGACTGATATTATTACGCATTTGATCTGTGTACGAGCAAGCACGTACATTTTACCGAATCATCATTTACGCCACGATCTAATTAACTGTTCATATATACTCTGTAACTAAGTTGCTTTGCAATATGTCAACAAGAGCACCACGCGTTACTCATAAAAACCCAGTTTTTTTTATATAATATACTTATTTTATCGTCTGATACGTCATAATATTGTTAGTTGTGGGCTCCTCTCACCTGTGCGCGGCGCTGAGGTCGGCGGCGGCGGACAGCTGGCGCGGCGGCAGCGCGGGCGGCGCGCCGGCCCGTCCGCCCGCTCGTGGCGGGATCTGCCACACACGCTCCTTTATGTAGTTAGCTTATGTGATAGAACTATAGTTCGTCCGGGGAGATACCACCACTGCTGTCCCCGTAACTCGCCGTGTTTTTGGTTCGATTGGAGAGATGTAGTTGTCGGGTACACTTACAGCGAGGCGATCTTCTTAGTTGTCAGGAGTAGTGACGTATCTACGTACAGCCTCAAATGGAACTTTGGTCCCGTTTGAGATTAGATATGAGTGTCCATGGGCTGCAGTGACCACTTAACAGGTGGTGGCCTGCACGCTCGTTTGTAATTATTTTCACATAAAAAAACAGTCGCTTCGTATTTAATTAGGACAGCAACATATCATATTATACCTATGTGTTGCTACATTTCAAGGCTGAGTAGGAAAGGGTTCATTATTAATTTTCCAGGAATTGTGCAAGTTTGAAAGATCATAAACCAAACTCCAAAAGCGTAGTGTCCAATTTTCATAACAGAAGTGACCCAAAATAAGACTTTTCTCTTTCGATATTTTTTTTGTAATATTACCTCAGCCTAAATGTACAGGTTCCTCAACCTCTGTACCCTATGTTCAACTATAATAGACGAGAAACGAGCTACGAGGCTTGCGGGCTCCGCGTGTTACCGCTTGTCGTCTGAATGTACCGTTGCACGTCTAACTGAGCATAACCTAATAGTGACACGCCCAATAGTCCCGCGACTTGTGCAAATCGCACCCGATCTACAAAGTTAACCAACATCGGGTGCGTCCGCAAATTGAATGGGTGACTACTAGTGAGAACATTTTGTGCGCGACCTAAATAATTTATTAATTACCGAACACGACTCATTTCCAAATCATCATATAACGCCGAACTAAAAAGTAATCTCAACGTAAACGAAATAATTTTGTCAATGTTGACATTTCAATCCGCAAAATTAAAAATAGTCAACCGAGCTATTTCTAGTTAATGACCTTTTAATTTGGTCGTATTTCATAGCATCCAACGTTACAATGTGTTATACTAATTGAAATAGTGCATATGTTTGCATCAAGGGCATATCACACATATTTTGTTTTAGTCGTTTTAGCATACGAGTGAAAATTTTGTGAATAATTCACTTATCGCTCGATTTACCAACGGTCTGTTACATTTTGGCCATAGGACATAAAATGTGGTAAATGACTGATTAAACAGAATTACTTAAGGCTACGGCGAGGGCGAATTAGGACAGTCTTACAATACTAACGTGCGGCGGATCGTGCGGGCGCGGCGGAGCGGCGTGCGAGTAGGCGCGCGCCAGGCGCGGCGGCGGCGCAGAGGGCGGAGAGGCAGGCGTCGCGGCGAGCGGCGCGGGCGGTGGCGGACGGCGCGGGGGGCTGCTGCGCGCCGCGACCGCCGCGCTCTCCGCGCTCCCGACGCTCGCCTTTTTCTGTAACTGCAATACCGCATGGTACGAACGTTATCAACGGAAAAGCTAATTAAATTAGAATTAGGAGCGTCTAATTCAGACTCCTAACACAGAGATCCATTGATTAATATGTCAATGGAACTACTTAAACAAACCGACTTAGAGAGAGATCCATTATTCAATAGGTCAATAAAAATATTTAAATAAACTTATTTAACCCTCTTTTATTGACCTAATAAGTGATGGATCTGAGAAATTGATTTCAGAAATAAACATTTATTATCAAAATATCAGGTTACTTAGCAACACTACAGTTCCTAGATGACTTCATACACAATAGATCTATCATAGACAACAAAACATTTAAATTGAAACCCTACATTTCTAAACGTACGCTTCAATTTCGCATACGTCTCTATATTTTATTACCTATTACCAAAATTGTATAGCGATGTAATAAAGTTGAATATAAATATAGTTAGATATAAATAATGACTATGTGATTTAAATTTAAAACTTATACTTTTTGGACATAACTTTGTGGAAAAATATATATTTTTTTCACTTTTGGATTATTGACTTTTGCTCTAGTTGTTAACTGGCGTTACATCGTTGATCATTCTTAAGTTTATTTTGGTTTTATTATTTATTCATATGTTGGGCACATGAACTGCATCTCTGGTCTGCAGAGATCCATTTTAGTAGGTCCAGAGACAAGTTTTTGATTATGTGTAGAGGAGCTTACACTGTGTTGCTGGTCCACGCGACGCTGCGGCTGCCCCGGGGGCCCGGGGGACCCCGCCTGGCGGTCGGGCGGAGTGCGTTGACGTTCGACAGGCACACGCTTGTCGGGCCCCTCCGCGCCACTTCCTTGCACGTGCGCCGCTTGAACGTTACCCACACGGTTGTCCATTCTCTCCGCCTAATTGATCCAAAAAAAGAAAATTAGAAATAGCCACTAAGAAACAAAAAACTTTAAATCGAAAGGTGGAAGGGTACATATAAAAAGATTAATACATTTAAATGATATAACTATGCCTAATCCACTTAAAGTTTAAAGTAGTCTAAAATTCCAGTTTCAAGCTTCAGTAAATGAATCAAATATTTCATTAAAAGGTGATCATTTTAAAATACATATTTTACTACAAATCATATTTATTACTTTGGTCAAATATTAAACTTTAGAAGACTTGAGCATGACTGAACGGACGTTACCTGTTGATTCCCCGTAGCGGCACCAGCGTCGCCAGGGTCGGGCACGGGGGCGGGAGAAGGTGCGGCGGGCGGCAGGCGCGCGGCCTGCTCCAGGATCGCCTTTTTCTGCTCCTGCCCCGCCGCGAAGTACGAGAACACGCACAGCACCGCGTAACATATCTGGTCCGCCTGGAATTGGTGACACTCTCCTGTTATAAAACTGTATATTGTCTATTTTTAGGATGTGACATACGTTTTTTACTCATAAATGGTAACTCATGGATGGAAAGCTGTAACGTGTATCGCTTGTAATATGCTAGTATTGTCGACGTGCCCAAAGAAAAATAAAAATGACATATTAAAAAAAAAAGTAAGGGTAATTAAATACATGTAGTTAAAATATAAAAGATAAATGTAAATTTAGCACAGAATAAAAAAAAATTCTTGACACATTAAAAAAAATAAGGATCTAATTCTACTAAGTAATTGCAGTTTTGCAGTAGAAAGAAAGATTTTTAAGACATGGCAGTTGAATAAACGAAGGAATGTCATGTGTAGAATAGGAAGTAATTAAAATTCATTAAAAAAATATGTATATAGGTATATGTCAAGAAGGCGAAGCTTATGGAATAAGTGTAAAAATTTAAACTTCCGAAATATTGAATTCGATAGTTAAACAGTTTTCTATGACAATCGACGCTGACCGATTTTAAACATATCAAACAAAAATACGTAGTAAGTAACGTAGTACATAATCATTTTTATGTAAAAAGAATAGCAGATGAGTGTACAGACTATTTGGTGTTAAATTATCACAGCAGTCCATGGACATCTAGTCCCAAATAGGACTGAAATCCTATCTGAGGTCGTACGAGGATTAATGATTGCCTCGCTTTAGAAATATAAGAATGCTTCACAGCGGATTGAACGCGACGGTGCTACCACCCCGGATGAACTATAGTCCTACTATCTTTAAAACTATATTCTGCTCTACTACGTGTTGATCGGAATGTCGTCGCAAGACGAAATCCTTGTCACCTATGTCAGGCAACGGGCATTCTGATAACCTGTCCTATTGAGGGTTATATGGAACATCTATAACGAATGATGCGTATGAATGTCCGTTTGTTTATAATGGTTCTATTACTTAAAATGGTTGCCGTGAAGTGTGCAGGCACACAAAGCACCTTACCTTACTCTGTAATGGAGAAATATTAAAAAAACTTTCATTTCAGTAGTAGTAGAGTATTAGTATTAGTAGTATGTAGTAGAAGTAGCAGTTTAGTAGTATTCGTTTTGATTATATTATCTTAAATTAATTTTTAGATTTAGAATTGTCTACGAATGATTTTCTAGAATAAATTTGATGTGATAAAAATATCTAGAATTGATTTTTAGATACATTGTAAGATTTTTAGACACGATAGATTTTTAGGCACGATAGATTTATAGTCAGTCGACGATTATGTAATTGTGAATTACTATTTTAAATGCATTTGGTTGGTTAATACAAGCGTTACATTGTGTTAGATATAAAGTCCAAAGCAGCTATTAGTTTATGCACGTAACATTAGAATTGTGGTTAATCAGAGGTATGCTAAAATCTAAAAAAAAATACGTGGCAAAGCGAATAATGAAAAAAGTAAATAAAAAGAATCACCGTGTAGGTACATACATCGGGGTGAGCTATAAAACGTAAGGTGCATAATTTGGCTCATTTCGATTGGCCTCGACTACATAGTACCGAGAAAGCCATATGGAGAAGAAACGATGGAGATCAAGCACTACTCTTTCCGCCTATAAAATAAGACAAGAGTCAATAAAACAAAAACACAAAATAAAATAAGTACATAGCATTGTTTGAAATTGTGAAATATACTTACCATAATTGATTTGTACTTTCTCTGTATTATCTGCCTCGTCTTTGGATCTGAAATTGATAGAAAAATAATATTTAATTTAAATAGTAATTAAGGGTCATTCGTCAAAAGCTCATAGAGGATATGTACTCACTAAATTCTTCTAAAACGAAGATACCGCCATTCTGTGTGAAGCACTTTCGTATGTGATCGAGCCGCACAAAGAACTGCAAAGCATTATCGGACATTAAAGAACGCTTGTCGAGTAATGAGGAGATAACTAAGTGCCATAACTCCACGCACTGCAGTGCACAGACAAATTGTAGCATCATATTTACAGGGGCAGACTGGTGTTACTTTCACTGTCTTTAACACGTTGACTGCGGCGACTAATATTCTAAACAACCCACCCGTGCGGCGCGTAACACAACAGGCTTGTTTCAATACGGCAGAACACTCCGTATGCGTGCGAGCCGCATGGGTGGCGCAGACAGTAAAACGTGACAGGTGCGTTTGCCGCAGTCAATGTTTTAATAAATAGCATATAATTATGCAGATATAAAACGATTTCATTCATAGCTATACGTAGATAATATTTTTGTACATTTAACCCTACTCATAATTCATTTTTATTAAATACAACTCTTCAAAAATCTAAAAGCAGTAATCCCAAATTTGTCTATAAATATGCAAAAAATACCAAAGCAATTCAAATGCATAAACTTCAAATGTTAGTAATAGCTAACTAACAAAGCAAATGTCGTGACGCTGTTGCCGCAACCATGCAATAGAAAGACGATGCAGTGCGGGAATCTCGATTCAATAGCTTCATGGTGCGGGAATTTTGCGTCACAATAAAGTTAGTGCATCGAGTTACACATCTTTCCAAATCCACGTTGAAAAATTATCGAACGCGCCATTCAGCAACCGCTGCGTATGTTCAGCAAGACGTTTCAGGGGAGTAGTATCGACAGCGGGACGAGCGGGCGAGGGCGTGCGGCGGGAGGGGCGGGGGCGTGCGGCGTGCGGCTGCGGCGTGCGGCGAGGTCAGGCGGGGCGGGGGAGGGGCGGGGGAGGCCGCGCCAGAACTTGTGAGATGGCGGATGCTCTACGACTGACCTCGGAACTCGCGTCCGCTAAGCTCTAGCGCTGATCGACGCTCGCTCGGGACCGGGTACGCTGGGGACCGACTGAGACCGAATCTCGGCACAACGTGCTAGTGAGAGATCGAGACCGCTCGCCGGACGATCCGTGAAACGAATGCAAGCTGTCGGGTGCGATAATGAACAAATAATAAACAAAGGGCATCTATGTGCATGCACGACCGCGCACGGGCGCTCGCCGCACTCGGGAGAACTAAAACAACGCTAACAACGGCTAAAAACAATCGGTAAGCCTCAAAACTACAGTAAACCCCTCCGACCTCGACCGGCAATGGCTACTGTGCGGTGCTGAATTCGTGAGGTCGGGAGGGCGGTGTCGATCATCGTAAGAGCCAGCCATTACTAGGTTATGAACCACTGAGTACCTCGAAATCCTTCAGCGCAGCGGGTTCGGCGTGTCCGGGAAGGGTAGAACAGACAAAAAGAAGATATTAGTAGAGGGCGGGCGAGCGCGTGTCAAGGACCATCTCAAAAGTTCCTAGCGAGCGGCGCCGCACCGCGCACTCGGCACGAATCGCAGACAAGTAGCGCATGCACAAGTTGTATCGGTACACGGAAATCAGATGGACGACGGTAAATCTTAAATGTAAATAAAATCTAGCTATTACATCGAATTAGTAAAAGAGAAAGATAGGGCAAAACATATTATCAACCGGTCGTAAGCTGTAGTCGATCTGACAATAATTTGGAAAAGACGGCCGCCGTAATGGCGACCGGTATTATTATATCTACTTAAATACAGGTCAGAAAAAATATATATGTAAAAGAAATATTATAATCGAAACAAAAGAAACATGAAAATATGAAATAGGAAAGTTTGAGTGGTCCTTGCATCTGAGAATAATAATATCATAAAGGATTTTCAGGCAAACTGTAACAGTTCATTTTGGGGCATCGACTAAGCTATTGTACTTATTGTTCTGCGAAGTAGCTGATAGTAAAAAACGTTGAGAAAATTATATCGATATCTCTCCGTCGAATGAGGAAATGTACAACAAGTTCGGAGGTAATATGCGATGCATTAACGTCACCGGTACAATACAGAAACACTAAAGCATTTCCGCAACTGACATTACGTCCTCGCAGAATGCCGTCCGACATGAACGACAGTATTATTTAAGTATCGAGACGCATATCAAAGTCAAGCGTTAACATTGACAAATATCTTACCTGATCGAGAGATTAACGATAATACCAAGACCGAATATTGTAACGTTTTGGTATTATATCGTCACATAATATGTAAAAAGCTAACAAAATTGCAAATAGAAAATCGAACATACCTTGCTGTGGTGGAAAAGGAGGCCGACCCCCTCCATGCACACCTTGACAATTGAAAAAGTTCACATTTATTGATAGTTTATGTATTTAAAATATACGTAGAATATAAAGAACATTGGGTGTTTATTGAAGAAAGATCATAAAAATATAATTGTTCATGGTTCAATTTTATACTCCGTGTATTTATTTTCCGGTCAATTAAAACTGTCATTTAAATCTACTTTATGTGAACCGATCACTGCAGTCTATGGACATCTATAACCGACTTTGAGCAGAAAGGACAGTTTAAACCTAAAGCTAATGGGTCCTACCATTCGACCGGGTAGGTACCACCGGTGCCTTCATAATGTTGTGAAACAATTCTTATCTTTCGGTTGGAAATATGTAGTTGTTGAGTATACTTATGAGTGAGGCGACTATTTTCGCTCCCAAGAGTAGTAACACAACTACCTACGACCTCAAATATAACTCCGGTCCTGACTGAGGTTAGATGTAGGTGTCCATGGGCTACAGTGAACACTTAACATCGGATGGTCGCCTGCTACTTTTTTCACATAAAAAGTTAATCACAGACACGTTGACCAATAAGGTCTAGTTCATAGGTAAAGTAGAAATAAACAAATACAATTTCCGATCAGCAATGAAATAGATCTTGTAAAACTACACTTACACATATTATTGGTCTTACTTTATAATGGCGCTCTTGTAAGAGTACTCTGTTCCAAATTTCCGAAGGTTCTGATTACGAATACAACGATTAGATGAGCTTCCACTGTTTATTTAGTTTATGGAAATAGTTAATAAGCATGCTGTTCATGTGATGTCGTATTGTCAGTGCCATCAATAGGCACATGTAAACCAGCTTCATAAGGACAGAAGTCTTATCAGAAATCTTATAAGAAATACGAGAGATGGTAGAACTATAGTTCATCCGGTGAAGTACCACCGTCATCCTCATGGTCCGCCATAAAACAGATTTGTTTCGGTTGGAGAAGTGCGGTTGCCGGGCTTACTAACAGGGAGGCGACCGTCTTAGTTCTCAGTACTAGTGACGCATCTACGTACGACCTCAGAACGAACTCCAGTTTTATTTGCAGATATAGGTGTGGCGCATGGGCCGTCGGAGACGAGTCGCGACGGATTCTACTACCTATGACAGAACGTCAAACAGTACCACAATCTTAATTATTGGTAGAACTATAATTTGTCCGTAGAGATACCATCGCCGCCCTCGTAATGCCCTATGAAAAAATACTTGTTCGGTTGGAGAGGTGCGATTACCGGGTAAACTGACAGTGCGGCGACCATCTTAGTATTAAGGAGTAACGCGTCTACGTACGACCTCAGATGGGACTTCAGTTCTGTTTGGGGTTGAATGTGAGTGTCCATGGGCTGCAGTGACCCCTTAACATTAGGTCACCTGCTCATTTGCTACTACAAGTACTACGAGAAACGTCCCCGTCCAAAACAACAATAACGGCCCCCCCGCCGCCCCC
>DWKL01004192.1:0-10795 GCA_018249415.1 Phareas burnsi
TAGTTTATTCCATCAACATTTCCTGTATATATTTTTTTTAGGTTAAAAAAGTAGCAAACGAGCGTGCAGGCCACCTGATGTTAAGTGGTCACTGCAGCCCACGCACATCTAACCTCAAACAGAAGAGATGTCTTATCGGAGGTTGTACGTAGATGCATTATTACTCTTGAGGACTAAGATGGTCACTTCGCTGTAACTGTATCCGACAAACGCACCACTCCAATCAAAATATAATTACTTCACGACGGAATTATGAGGGTAACGATGGTACCTTTCCGATCGATCTTACTGAAATGTCACAATATTTCTACATTGTGTACTATTGTGACGTTTTAGTGAAGTTAGAAAAAAATTGCTATCGTGCTTTTACAGAAAAAAACTTCAGTTCTCCATAATTTTTGGTTTGTGTTTATAAATAACGCAACTATCGGATAACACTTTAAAATAAAACCAAAAGTGTGTGCATGAGTATTATACCTTCTGTTCGTCGTCGGCGGGCGGTAGACCGTTCTGTGCGGGCACGGCGCGCAGCTGGCGCAACTCGGCCAGCTCCGCCTCCCGCGCGGCCGCTTGCTCGCGCAGGCACGCAATTTCGCTGGTCAGCTGGATTTATATTACAGCTACATTTATTTTTCATACAATTTACAGGCAAACTGCATACTGAGCCAATTGTACAAAAGATTTCGTTAGCGCGTGTGCGAATTACAAACATACGTTACTGTTAATAAACGTGTACATGAGGGATCTTGGCGAAATATATTTCTCTTATTAGATTGGGCTTGACCCAATTTGTACTTAATAATATGATAATAAAACATTTACTTCTAAAAAAAGTTGTGAAAACAAACAATAGTACAGCTTAAAATAAATATAAACACAATATTACTTTAGGTAATTAAGTTACCTGTTGATTCTGCTTGTCCGTTTCTTCCTTCGCTTTCTCTTGATTGGTTTCAGCTGTCTGAGCACGAGTAGTCAGTCTCTGTACTTCCTCTGTGAGGGCTGTGGGAAAACAAATTATATAATGAAACTTTATAAAGTTTGGTACAACTTATATCTCTTTTGCGTTTAGGTATTCGCGTTCTTGTCTCTTTGTGATTACGACATCGACAAAACACTATTCTAGTGTAGGGTAATGAATATACAAAGCGATCTCTGCCTGGTCACAATATGTCCATGGCAACCACAACTCAAGGAATTTTAAAATGATAATGGACAATTGACGCTCCAGTGAAATACATATTTAAACTTGGAAAGTTTTGACAGCCCAGACACGACGGCCATTTGTTGGTAGGTCAATGTGTGAGAGTACGATTGTAGAAATATTTTAGAATTTGCCGAGTGGTATAGGTCCCGAAAAGCACCACTTCCTCCCATATATCATTAGGAGGCAAAAACGTTAAATCCAGGAGACGACCAATAGGTTTTTCTTACCAAATTATTAATCTGCTTTGATCTCTAAGATCTAAACACAAGCACGATGACACAGAAAGTCCTTCTTTCCTTTGGAGGGTAATGGAGGGCTACAACTAGGTAAGTACTTTTAAGATGGATGGATTATTTTAGAGATATCGTACCAGCGACGTGGTCCTGCGCGAGGCCGCGCTCCTGCTGCGCCTGCTGCTCGGCGCGCGCGGCGCACTGCCGCTGCGCCTCTAACTCCGAGCACGCGCGGTTGGCCTCCTACACACACACACACACACACATAATTAATTTAATGTATGATGCATATAGTATGTATAGTCATTACTACGATTTTGATAGAGGTCCAGAAAGTGAAGCAATTTTTGTGTTCCGGTTGGAGAGGTGCGGTTGTCTACCATACTTACAATGAGGCGACCATCGTAATCTTCAGAAGTAGTGACAGATTTACGTACGACCTTTAGTAGAATTTCAGCTTTGTTTGCCACTTAACATTAGGTGGCCTACAGGCTTGTTTGGTACTCTTCAAAGATAAAATAAAGTCATACGATATTTATGACCTAAAATTAGCTACTAAGGTAGTCGTTTAACTTTTTATTTATAAATAAATATTTAGATGAGTTGTTAAACAACGCTTTATAAAAAAAAAGGAGAACCTTGCTTCTTATTTGTGGCAAGTAAAAATACAATATTAAACATTTCCTTCAGCAAACAAACATTCAGTCCACGCAATATTGAATGCTCACTGCCGCCCATAGAAGCTTTATATTCTGGGTCTATACAATGTGTTAAGACAGAAACAAATTATAATTTCCAACAAGTCCTCATGGATATCTCGATCCTCAAAGCATCTGTGGATAATCCCAGCTATGATTGACTTCCTGGGATGTCCAGAGACCACTTATCATCCGGTAAACATCATACTCATCATACATGTTTGCTATTTCTATGCTAATACAAAAATAAGGTGTATTTACCTGCAGCTGCTGCGCGATGTCGGCGGCGTGCTGTTGCGCCATGAGCAGCGCGTCGCGCGCCGCCGCCGCGTCGCAGCGCGCCTGCCCCGCCTCCAGCACGCGCGCGCTTAGCTCCGCCTGCAGCGCCGCCAGCTGCGCCAGCAGGCCCGCCTCCGACTGCACACACATAATAACACATTTTTTAAGATAAACCGAAAGAAAACTCGTTTAGTCACAAATTATTTATTACACAATAATTTAATCTACAACTACAACATAATTTGAGGCCTAATCAAATAAAGGTCAAATTATTTTGTCAGTGTGCCTAGCGCTTATTTTCGATAGCGGTTTAGGGATTATATTGAGTAAACAACAAGAAATAATAATAAACACACTCTCATTTTTTTCAGCTTTACCTATTGATTATAATAATGGGATAGTTCAAAGCAGTTAAAGCCATAGATCATGTGTTGCACACACATTTTTATATGTGTATACATGTGTTTTCGTGTTGTTAGGGTATGTTAACCAAATCATTCTTAGAGGACATAGAAAAATTATGTAGAATGGAACTTCATGTTAGAATTACTACATATGTATTTTTAAATCAAAGTTTTGTTATATTTGTAGGAAGAAGGAAATATAAATCTTACGACTATTGCATTATATAACAACTAATTTTGGTAACATGATTCAACACTGACAAATATTTGCACACAAAATTAGCCAATAACAGGACAACTCTTTAATATAAATATTTAAAAGCATCTATATGATATCAATACCTCAAAGGTCAACAACAACTACGTTAAAATATTTGTGATATTATAAAAGAATAAAAAAAAAACTTACGTCAGAAAGTCTCTGAATGTGCATTTCCAACTGTACTCGCTGTGCTTGAGCTTCGCCTTCGGCTGATAATTTAGATTGAAGCTAAAAAAAAAAAAAATTCGCATGTTATTATTTCGTCACAACGTACACATGGAAACATGCGGATAAGGCACGAGCGAGATGCCATGAGTTGTCATCTATAATTCCATTCTGTACAATTTAACGTCTACATTTAAATGGATTTAGGTTTCTACTTTGAAGCTGGGCGTTTGTGTAATCGTCTTTGTACGTGTCCATGGCACCCTTAACGCAGATAATTACAGCGTGGAGTTTTCAGTGTAATAAGCTTTATTTATTGATCTACTCACTAATGAGTTGAATTATAATTGAGGACGATTTTTTGAAGTCAGAAGTGTTTAGAATCGCGTACCACAGAGTTGTCGTGTGCAAGCGAGGAGCTCTCGTCGACGAGGCGCGCGAGGCGCTTCTGCAGCGTGTTGAGCTCGGCGCGCATGGCCGCCGCCTGCGTCTCGCCCGCGCGCGCCGCCGCGCTCGCCTTAGCGCGCTCCGCTGCCAGCGTCGCTCTGCACGCATACACAAACATAATTCTTTTTGTAGCATAACAATAAGCAAAATACAACAAATAAACTGTGCAAACACTTTGTGTACATATTGTTGTGTGTATGTGTTAGATCGGTCTTAATGAACACTATAAAAAAGGAATTAATAGGGAATTCATAATAATAATTAATCTAGTAGTGATGGCCTGATGCTTTTAGGCAGCTAGTCCGGGAATCAAATCCTGCATGCACGTCGGATATTTCGAATTATTATAACTTGCTTATTAAAGCAAGTTATAATACTTCACTATTAAGTGAAGGAAAACTTTGTGAAAAAACCAACATGCCCGAGAGTTCTCCGTAAAGTTCTCAAAGGTATAAAGTATACCAATCCAGATTTGACCAGAGTGGTGGACTATGGCCTAATCCTTCTCATTTCGAGAGGAACCCGTGCCCAGCAGTGGGATAGTACTGGGTTTATAATGATGATGATGAATCGATCTAGACAGTAATAAAACTTGCTTTCACTGGTATAGTTTGCCACAAACGACTATATAATAAGTATATAATATTATTAGATTATGTGAACATTATATGGTTTTAACATGTTAATTTCCAGTTTCCTGTCTCTCCTTCACAAACAATAATCTGGGCAAAAAACTGTTCATCATAATGAAATTTCAAATTCCAATTGGAACAAACATTTACCTGAGCTCCTTTAACATATTATTCGCCCCTTGATGTGTCTCAATCTCATCCGCGAGAGCTTTTTCCTTGTCAGCAAGTTGTTTCTTCAGTTTCTGGATGGGATCGTTGGGCCCCTATTAAATAAACGTATAAGTTAATTATTAACATATTAATTTTTGAGTCCAATAAAAACTGCTCATGAGGCATTTGAACTTAATCCTTAGTAACGCATTTACATGAATTATGAGATTAAATACAAGGAAAAAATAATTACTAATTGCAATGTGGCATAACAATAAAAGTACTTTGGAAAATTTATCGACTGGGAGTTTTAGTGATAAACACTTACCCCCCACTATAACATACTCGCCTAATAACTTTGATCTTTTGAGCTTGGTAAATAAAAGTTCCTGCTATGGGTCACCATAACTCTATTTAATCGTAAGACCTCATTGTCACGCCAATTTAGGTAGCATAAAATAAAATAGCTCCATACCTCAGTCCACTCGGAGTGCTCCGGCAGCTGGTCGTGGTGCTTGTTGAGCAGCGCATCCGTGAGGATCTGGATCTCCGTGCGGGAGAGCGCCGCGTCGCGCACCACACGCACCAGCTCGCTCACCGCCACGTTACCGCCTTCACCCGCTACCATACAAAAGTTATGTTACATACAATGGGGCTGCAACCCTTTTTATATCCTACACTGGTCTCTACGGGTCTCCCCCCATAACTAGGAGTGAGTGAAGGGGCTTGAGGTATGGTCCAGCACGCTGCTCCGACGCGGATTGGTTTGATAAAGGAGGTTTGTTGTCAAAACTTCTCTCTAATAAGATTTAACAACTACTATGCAATGATAACAAACAACGGAACTAATTAATTAAATTGCCCTCCGCAGCATTTCTTATAAAAGAAACCCAGAATTTATAATAAAACAGGTATTCGAAAAATCCGATAGAAGTTTCATGCCAATTATATATAATTATATTGACCTACATTAACGAAATAATAAATGGACATCAAATCTAGTACTACATTTATGAAAAAAATGCCAAAAAAAATACAGTTTTGTACATGTTCAATTATCTAGTTGCTTCGTCACGCAATGGTTATCGACAACCTGATATGCAAAAGTTTAGTCATAACAAATAAAATATTGCAATTTAAACGCAATTATTTCAAACATACATCAATTTCGCTTGCAATTTTTATTATAAAACACCATAAACGAGTATCAAGAAAAAAATATTAAATAACATCTTCAGTTGCTGTAAAAATTATATACATATTTGTTCTGACTGCATTACGACTGAGTGTAGACAGTGACGAATCTCACCCATAAGGGCCAGCACATTGGGCTCGGGCTTCTTCTTCTTGCCCTTGCCGCCGGGCGGAGAGGGAGCCGGCGCGGGAGCGGCCACCGGCGCGAGCGCTTGCTTCAGAAGCTTCTCTGTGGTCAGCTCGCTGGGCTGCGGCACATTCAGCGGGGGTACCACCTCCTCCTCCTCCTGCTTTTTGGGCTCTTCTGTAGGAAGCTTTTTCTCCACTTTCTTCACTGTAAGATGACAATTGTAAAAGAAATTAACACCTCCTTTAATAGGTTCAAATTGACAATTACTAATATAAACATTTTCGATGTGTAAATTAGACGTGTTTTTACAAAAATATCTTCGATCGATATTATTCACATAAAAGTTTATGATCAAATTTTGACATATGATAATTTACTAGATCTTATAAAAACATTATAAAGTCCGATAAGATTTTAAGATCGATTATAGACAGCCGACGTTAAATAGTCATTTTTATTAGCATTTTTCAGCATTGCATAAATATGAAATCTTGACAAAAAAACGACACCAAAAGTAGCAACAAGAGAAAGGTGAAAGTGTTCAAATTTTGGCACAATACAAAACAGGTTACACTCGTTGATGCAAAGAATATTGGACGGAAAGTGAAGTACATGATCACAAGTATAAAATAAAAAACATATATTATCCACGTGAGCGAAGTTGGTAGCGAAATCTACTATGTAAAAAAAATATACATAGTACCTTTCCGTTGTTCCTTAGGTGCCTCGGTAATATTTTGTCTTTCTTGCGATCCCTCATCTTTCACGGGTTCCGGAGCGGGCTGCTTTACGGGAGCTTTGCCGCCCTTCGCCGGTTTTATTGTCTTACTATCTTTCTTCTCGGTCACATCTTCTTTCTTCTCTCCTGACTGTTTAAACGCCAAAAGTTGAGCATCCTATTTATATTTTGAATGTAATGTTAAGTTGATATTAGTAATCTTTAAATATATTTACGAATTCTACATGAACATAAAATCATTGTAAATAAATGGCTTAAAATGTTTCTGCACAAAAACAATATATCTATACACCAAACATTTAACAATAAGCAGAACTTAAGCTTTTAAGCATTGAAGCTTTATAATATGGCACCGTGAATGATATTTACATTAACAGGAAAATGTAGATGTCTTGTAATGTTAAATATACAATTACAATGATAGAATATAAGCTAATAGTGAAATATAAACATGCACTGAAAGACGGTCGTTAAATCATAAAATTAAAGTTGTGTTACCGACAATTGTGAGAACTAATTTGTCTATTTGGTTTGGAATATAAAACATTAAAAAAATGAACACAAGTAGACTGCGTCCATGAGTTATGACTCAAAGATTAGATTTCCACATAACGTAGACACCTCTAAGACGGCGAGGTGGCAGAGAAACTCACTTTTTCACCGAGAAGTGTTGAGTGCAACAACTCGAAGTCGTCCTTAGGTTGCATCTCCTCAAAATGGTTGGACACAGTATTCTCGGTCGAGGGGGGCAGCGAGCTCGGATCGCTAATGCAACTCGGATCCTCTTTATTTAACAATATCGGCTTTACTTTAGGATCCTTGCCGCGTTTGCGAATCTGTACACAAGAGTAACGCAAGGTCTATAAGAATCTGGCTACCATTTGCCAATAAATTAATAGGTTTAGTTTTAGACACGGATTGCAGATTAACTGTACGTTTATAATCGAATTCAACTATTTTAGGATTAGATTTATAATATTAGTTTACTGTGAAGACAATCGAAATATACCCCATTTTTACAATGCAAATGTGTGTTAGAATTAAAGATTATTATTAAAGCAAAAGATATTTAATAACTGTTTTATTAAAACTTATACAGCATAATAATGCTTTTATTACCCTTTACTATCAATATTTATTATTAAATAAAAGCATCGATTGTGTAAATAAAATTTCCTGTACGAGTACTTATTTTATTACCATCCTTTTTAAATTAACTAAAGAGGCAAGGGTAAATAAACTTCACTCGAGCCAATGTCGACATTGACCTTCAACGACAGTCGGCGTCTCACACAATTATATGCATAAATCGAACGTCACATATTTTTTGCAATTTCTTGTTCGGTTTTCATGTATTCAATTTTGACCCGTACAGGTGCCTAATGAAGATACTATAATCATATACAGTAGGCATGTAGTTAAAATATATTGTAGATATGCAAATTGTGCTCTTGTGCTCTGAATGTTCCCTCAGATACCGAATGCTCTCATGGTGATAAATAATTATGCAAATTTATTAGTTTGTAAAACATAAATTTAATATCTTCGTCACGTGGAACGTGACTTAATTATGTTTTGAATGTTTTGCGATAACAACTTAAATATGCATATCACTATGTGTTTCATTATTTCGTGTTACCCAAAATCTACTTATAATGTACTGGAATATATAGCGTGGCGATAAATAATGATTTTTTGAAACACTTATTAGAAAAGTATCGAGCTAGATATAAGGTATGCAGGAAACAATTTGATATTTAAAGAGCGACCGTAGGCATTAAGATTGCAATGAATGCAGTCTAAATAAAATTAACGGTATAAGAAATGCTTATCGTACGCATGCTTATATTTGCATTACTTATCATTAGGAGCACCGTTTATCTGGCCTCTAGAGATGCTTGGCAAAAATTGGTATAGCATTTCGATTTCTTTAAATGTATGTACCTACCTAGGTAAGTATCTATAAGAGGTGATAAGCATACAATACTGTAATAGTTGATCCAGAAATAAGTATATTAAACCTGTCATAGAACCGAACCGTTGCGAATTTATTAAAATTAAAATGTTAATAATGTAGAAGAACTTAAAATAAAGAAATACTATTCCATCAGCTATGCTTTATAAAGTGTTATAAAAAAATCAGATTATATTGTTTAAAATTTATTGTTTAGCTACTTAATACCTTGAAAGGAGTTTGATAATTGTATGAATTTGATGTTATTACTATACGAGAGTATAATGATTTGTACATAATAAAGACTGGGTATCAATTTCAACCTTCCGCGAAGAGGCGGTCCATGATACGAATTCCTGGCGCGCACCTCTAACTCATAAAGTAATATATATATTATATAAAAAATATTTGTGTGAAATGTGCTAACCCACACTTATCCAAAATGGCGCTATTGTTTAAGCCCGAGTCACTTTCCGGGGACACGTGACCTAGGATGAGTTAGTTATAGGTCGATGAGGTGTAGGTTGAAATTAATTTATGTCTGTAACACCTAATTGTTATAAAAAGGCTAAAAAACGAAACGCTTTATACGAAATAACATCTGGGCTACCGAATCACAAACCCATCACATTATAATTGAAATTAAATCCTGATTAAAATCAGTCTAAACATAAACTCATGTGGGTGGCCAGGATATCCTGGTTGCCACATCTTAATCTAATGCCAACATTTTTCAAATTATATCGTATTTTTAAATCGTACTCATCATCATCACCGTCATCGACATTACGATCACATTGCTTGACATGAGTCTCTTCTCAGAATGAGAAGGGTTAGACAATAGTCTAAAAAGCCCACTATTAGCTAATTGATGGACTTCACGTACATTATATCTAAAAGGCACACATTCTCACGATGTTTTCAATCACCGTTACAGAAAATGAAACTTCATTTTTAATACGTACATGATTTTCAAAAATTAGAGGTTGAGAATCGAATCCCGATACCTCAGAATTAGAAGACCGGAATCCTGTCACTAAGCTATCACTGCTTTTAAAATTTCAATTTAATTTAAATATGATGAACGAACGGCTACTGATTAAAACGAAGTATTTGTTAAAGACATTCAACAGTGACGTTGTCTATGCCACGGCATTGGCCATCCTGAGACATAATTAGATATACCATTATAGGTATATGACTTTTATAAACAATTCCAAAATTTAAAAAGCCCCAACATGGCGTATTTATTTTCATCCAGAAGTAACATCGCATAGCATTGTCATCAAAACTAGATATTTGCAAATTCGTTCTAGCATTTAGAAGTGAGTTGAAATATAATTGCCTGATTTGCTTACGTACGACGTATATACAATTCTGTATACAAAATTTAAAGGTACAGAGTTACACAGGTTAGGATACAAATAAAGTAGGTAAATAAAATATGTACCTATTGAATTAAATTACATATTATTTACGTCATAACTTATTCCAATATGAAACAATTGTGTAAATTTCTGTCTTCTTTCAACATTGCTAACAACGAATAGTTGTATAACACAATCAGATGTGTATTTGTTCTATTGCCGAAAAAATATTAAGTAATGTATCATATTTTAAACATATATTGGATTGCGATTCCGCGGGTGTTTACCCGTTGCGCTTGTCTAAAAATTTTATAACTTGTAAAATATAGCCTGTCACATAAATTGTATGTTCCTCTTAACTAAGTTATCTTTAATTCTTGTAAATAATTTCATCGCCAAGATTATTCTATAACGAAAGACAGACTAAAATGTCAGTGAAATTAAAATTTCTCACCAAGCAATCATTCCATGTAAGGATTTGCCAATTCCGACAATAAATACCAGTTCTTTTTAAGGCTTTTTATTCTTTTAACTTAATAAAAAAATATTAAAATCAATCATGTGCAAACAGATCCAGCCACAATATTCTCTATATTAATTGTAAAAAAATTAACAATGCATTACATACTTGTAAATAAGTATTCATTATGCATTCTACAATAGTAGGTCCCTTTTTGTATGAATAATGAGATGTTGATTCTTAAAGAGTGCAACAAATTATTCCCTATTCTATTAGGCATTATGTATATAAACATTGTTATTTTATGTTTTATATATATTCATTCAACCATGATGTGTGCACAATACCTGTTTTCATTATTTTCTTTTAAATGTTTTCTATTTAATTGTTTTAATATAGTAATTGTTATATTATAGGTTATATGCATATATATTATATATCCATGCAAATATTTCATATTTATTTAATTTAAAA
>DWKL01004193.1:0-10795 GCA_018249415.1 Phareas burnsi
ACGCACATAACTTCGAAAAATTAGAGGTGCGTTGCGGGGTCCGAACCCCGACCACTCAGCTTGAGAGGCCGGAATATTAACCACTAGGCTATCACTGCTCTGTCTGCTATCACATATTATATGTATTTTATAAGCTGATTTTGTTAACCTAGTGGTAAGGTTTCGGATTTACGGACATATTCAGGGTTCGGGGTACAAACACCAGTCGCGCGCTTCTCATTTTTCAAACTTATGTGCGTATTAGAAATTAATTACCACTTGATTTAATGGTGAAGGAAAACGTTGTGAGGAACTTATGAGTTCTCTGTGAAAGTTCTTACGTGGCCAGCGTGGTGGGATGCACCTTTCTTGCTATAAGATGAGACCCGTATTTGTCAGTGGGTTGATGAAGATTACACCTAATTTTGAAAAGTTTATTAGTATATTAATTCGTGTATACTTTCAACAAAAGACATGATAATTTCCAATTAGATGCTTTATATTCCTTCTTAGTTATAAAAGCAATTTAATTACTTTCCTTAAAGCAATACTACTACGTTTTTCATTTGCATCGTACGCCGCAAGAATCCCATTAATCCCCTCTGCATCTAGAATTAACGAATCGATCATAATTGATTAAGTACCGCGGAGGCAAGGAGGACCACAAAGGAGTCCATTCGATCCTCCTTCGCCTATTTTCTCAAAACAAAAACATCCCTTCTTCCTTTTTTGACCGGCCGTCGAAAGCGAATCTGGCTTTGTTCATTTGCTCGGTAAACCGATAATTTCATTAAACAACAAAGTGGGACTCGTCGGGAGTCTGTAAACACGGCAAGAAGCCAATGTCCCCTAAGATAGGAAATTCATTTGGAGAAAAAATTTAAGTCGAACGCAACGCGGCAAATTAAGAATCTTATCCCCCTGTTTTACGTATTTGCTTTGTTTGCAAGAACCAAGGATGGCATAAGAAATAGGTAACTAAGAAAAATATTTGATTAATATACGAATATGTAAATTTAGTTTATATTATAGTATAGTAATTTAGTGAAAAAGCATTTGCCATTTTATAAGTGGTAGCTGATTTTAATTCTGGTTTCTCACTCCACGCTGAATGTCCGGGATCCGAATCCCGCACGCATCTCATATTTTATAAGTGATGTGGGTATAATAAATTCATTATCACTTGCTTTAACGTGGAAACTTACATATCTGAGAGTTCTTTGTAAAGTTCCCGAAGGTGTGTGAAGTCTACTAATCCACACTTGACCGATGGACTATGGCTTACTCTTCTCACATTGAAAGTAGACCCGTGCCCAGCTGTGGGACATTAATGGGATTAATTATGATGATGATGATGACGATGATGTCAATTTAAAACTGTCTGGTATAGGATTAGATAACATATAATTATTAACGTATTTCAAAAAAAAAACAAAGAAGATAGTTCTCAATTCGACGTGAAAGATATTTACTTTATCCTATTATATATTTTATCTTAAATTTAAACTCAATTCTGATGTAACCATGTACTTCATAATAAAAAATGTACATAAATAATATGTAGACGTTTTACCGAGTATTTAATATTATATAATGGATATACCTTCACTGAATAAATAAATAATAAAATGACGGTCAAACGGTAGAAGTTATGTTTTCTTTGACGGCAGTAATAACATCTCATTTTTATATAAGAAAATTAGTAAACGAGCCTGCATGCCACCTGATGTTAATTGGTCTCTGCAGCCCATGGACACGCACATCTAAACTTCAAACGGGATTAAAGTGCAATCTGATATCGTATGCAGATGCGTCACTACTTCAAAGGATCAACATGATCGGCTTGCTGTAAGTGTACCCGACAACCAAAAATATCATATATGCTATATTTTTTTTAAAAGAGGCCTGATAATTTACTGAGCAAACAGAAAAACTCTCAATTGAGCTGAGGAAACGGCACCCCTTCGGGGTTTCCACAGATGTGAGAAATAATCACACAAGACTGCACAGCTAAGAGTCGCAATTAGAGGCCGGCTCGAAAAGAATATGGCGGACAGGCGACCCTTGACGACACTAATAGCTATTCCACTTAATTATATAAAGTGCTTAAGTAAATGATGGCTAATTCGGTCCCGAGCTCGGCGTCCCGTAAACAAGAGGTGTGACGTCACCGTCGACAATCTGTCACCTTCAGTTCCGGACCTTTTTCCGCGATTCTCTCATTGTTGCCTTCCGAAAAGAATTCTTTCTTTTCCCTTTTTTACGCCTGCAATTGTCACCCCTAGTGTTTGTTGCGAGAGGCGTTGATTAAACACTCCTGTCAAATTTAGTTAATTTTTGTCTTCAGGGTAGAAAGTTCTTTTACAGTTTTAAGTTTATACGTAGATTAAGCAGTGATGGCTTAGTGGTTAAGATTTCGTGTTTGGAGTTCGAATCCCGCACGCAACCCAGATTTTTCGAAATTTAAAAGTACGTATTAAAAATAATGATCATCTACTTTAATGGTGAAGGAAAATATTTTGAGAAAACCTGCACATCTGAGAGTTCTTTGTAAATTTTCTAAGGTGTATCAATTCTATCACCCCGCATTTGGACAGCGTGGTGGATTATGGCTTAATCTTTCTTATTCTGCGAGGAGACTCGTGCCTAGCAGAGGGACGTAAAAAAGGTTGCAGACAGTCAAAATGAAAACATCTAAACACATCATGACTTACATAAATTAATCAGATTTTAACGTAACTTCAGTTAAAGTAGCATATATACATATATAATTGGTATTTTGTTTCGTTGAAGCGCGCGGCGCTCCAGCTTTTAACCGAAACCGATCAACGAAGTTAAGCAACGTCGGACGCAGTTGGAAGTTGTATGGGTGACCCCTAGTACCTAAATTTCATGCTCCCGTTCTTCGGACGGCACATAAAGCCGTCGGTCCTGGTTGTTATCATTGGACATCAGTTGTTAAACGTTGTCGGAGGCCTTATGGGCGGTTTGACATCATTCAACACGCGTTGGTTACTAACCCGTATCTCCACCTATCCGCATTGGAGCAGCATAGTGGAGTATACTCTAGACTTTCTCCAGTCGTGGGAAGAGACCCGTGCCCAGCAGTGGGACATAAAAAAGGTTGAAGTTATTTTGTTTCATTGAGTATAGTGTACTTGTATAGTAACCCAGTCCTAGACACAACTTCGAAGTGGCAACAAGCTGTTCCCCCTTTGCTTCCCCATTCAGCAAGTCAACCACACTCATTATATTTCCCGCATAATATTTGACGAGCCTGTCAAATATTTCGATTTCAAATTATTTTTTTATCCGTGTCGTGGCGTGTCGGAGCAAATTTACATTTAAATAGAACATCTGCGAGCCGGCCGACCCTCTTAAGGCCTTCATAGCGTTTTTCTTACCCGCTAATTTGTAAATCGCTTCGTAATATCGAAAAATTAAAATGCTGATGTCATATTTTATCCGCCATTTATATGCTAATAGCGACGTTTAGAAATATGCGAAGGGATGAAGCTTGATTAAAATATCAATGGGTGATTTGGTCGTGTCAATTTAAGACGTTCCTGTCCATACCACCAATTTCTAAGACGCGCGTGTGATCTCAATGAGCGCTGATTCGCAAGCCAAAGCCTCCAACCATTACAATGCAAAATCTTCAGTACAACAAATTTGATGAGCCTTAATCTTGACGCTCGTCCCATTTCTCAAGGCGTAACATCACTGCAATTATTTGTAGGGCGGAAGGGTTGAGGCCTAATGCCGCAATATTCGTAAATTAAGAGGCTTCGTCTGCGAGAGAGTCGGTAAATATTATTTTTTTATGTTAATAACCACCCGATTGCGTTAATAAAGCTTTACATCTCGTAATTAGTCGACCCATTGTCTGCGGAGGCGGTAGAGCGGAGCCGGAGATGAATTGAAACAATTCTGATGAATCAAATACGAATACCGTTTTGTCCAATTTCAATTGTGACTTCAGAATCTTAATCTAGTGGATAGGATTTTGTCAAACGAAACGAATAGTTAAAGTCCAATAGAGATGATAAAAGACGAAGAATAATAGGCATTTGTCGTTTTGTTTGCTTCATATGAAGAATAGAAAGGAAGCCGTTAATACTTCAGTATTTATATTACTGAAACCTCTACAATACAAAATGTATGTATCTTTAATTTAAACTAATAAATAGAATAACTAAATAGAATAGACGTATATAAATAATATAATAAGTGGATATAAATTATTCGTCATCATCATCAACCCACTAAGGTCTCACTACTGAACGCGGATTTCCTCTCATAATGAGATGTGTTAGGTCATAGTCCATCAAGCTGGTCAAGTGCGGATTGGTAGACTTCACACACCTTTGAAACATTACGAAAAACTCTTAGGTGCGTAGGTTTCCTCACGATGTTTTCATTCACTATTAAAACAAGTGATAATTAATTTCTAATACGCACATAACTTCGTAAAAATAGAGGTGTGTGTGGGATTCCAAACCCGGATACCCAGTATGAAAAGCCGGAACCTTAACCACAAAGCTATCATTGCTTAATATAAATTATTAATTTTGACTAATTTAGCTACCCATAAGCATCACGTAAATCATTTGGTACTTATAGCATATTTTGCATAGCATAACATTTTTGATATATTTTATCGCTAAGTGCGTCATCCAAATCATTAATTCGAAGCGTATAAAATTGAATCGTACCACCGTCATCGTCACAGCGGTGGGTCCATTAATTAATAAATTAAACAATGGCGTTCTTAATTCGCAGCGGCTTGCCTGAGCCGCAGCGAAAATATTTGCCATGTATAAATTCTCTCTCGGATGATGAAGACAACCCTTCAACGCCGGGCCTTCTTTATAGCTCTATTTGTGTATTTTAATTACTGTCATTATATGCTAATGACTACCATCCCTTTTTCTTATCCTCCTAAATGGGTTATTGCAGACTTATATCTATATCGCGCGCGTCTCCAAGATTTAAATAATAATAATGCCATTCCACGCCTGGGAAGGATTATTCTCTTAATTTTTTCCTACGGCCGAATGTTTTGATTAATTGTTTCGCCGCCGCTCGGTGATTTCGACGGTAATTTGTTTTGTGTTATTAACTTGACGAGGAAGTCGTTTGCTGACTTGGAAAATTTGACTTTTTGTTGTGTTTTGTATTTTTATCAAAGGCAAGGTATTATGGCAAAGAACGTGTTTGTCTTCGAAATACTATAGTCGTTTTTATGATTGACTGGTTTGCATTGTAAACGATCTGTTAGTTTCTTAAATAAACGTATTATATTTAATATATTTTTTAATGTTTAAAGAGTAGCAAACGAGCATGCAGGCCACCTTATGTTGAGTGGTCACTGCAGCTCATGGACGACCATATCTGATCTCGAACAAAACTGAATTTCTACCAAAGGTCGTACATAGATGCGTTACTACTCCTGAGAGCTAAGATGATCGCCTCGCTGTAAGTGTGCCCGGCAAACGTACTCTTAAACCGAACCACAAACTGCTTCACGGCAGATTATTATGGCAGCGGTGGTACTTCCTCGGAAAAATTTGTAGGTATCCTACCACCTATCATCAATAGCTACGTATATCCGTTTATACCTATTGGTAGGGAGGGCGTATTTTCCTTAAAATCTTTCTCGTGCTTTATTCAAAAAGTATTTTAATACGGGAAAAAAATCACACCCACAACGCTACAAGTGTGTATATTGGCGCTAATACTCTGTATTGTGGAAGCGTTGGATGCAAATCGGAGAGATCTCGCATCTTAACGACACACATTTTCTTTCCCTCGTACCGCGAAATCTCGGAATTCTTTTACATAATCATGTGTTGAAAATATAACAGCTTTTTAGCAAGGGGCATGATAAACTCTATTTATGTATGCAGCGTACGTACAGAATATAATACTTACGAGTATTTAGCATAATCTTCGGCTGATTTGCGCCCGCTTTCAGCGTACAGAATGAATTTGTATTAGACTGCATATAGAGTGGTTTGGCACGTTGAATAATTTCGGAAGAAAACATTAAATCATTTCAAAATGCTAAGGTTTTTCTGGATGTAAGACCTTACTAAATATTTACATTAGTTTTAATTAAAAGTTGAATAAAAACTAAACATTAAGGAAGAAAAAATATGATCACATTCTGGAGGGTGGATCAAAGTTGTATATAGATGGCGCTACTATGCCAACACGTAAGCAATTGTAACGTAACCATTAACTAACTAACATGATAAACTTAATCCTTCTTAGTTATGTTTCTGAATACAATTATTGTAATTATCAGTTTCTTTAATTAAGAAGGAAAATCCATGAGGAAATGTACATGACTGACATTTTTACATAGATACTATTGATTAACATTAAAACTTAAGATTATACAATATAAAAAATATATCAATACCTTAATTCATGGAATGAATGGACGTTTCTAGTGGGAAAAAATCGCAGCCAGTTTTCCTAATAAATACGCTTAAAAAACGTTCGTGAGGTAGTAGTAAATAAGTCTACAACCTTCCTCACCCACCTTTAATTTTGCAGTGCGCTTTCCTGTTGCCGTATATAATGACGTTTTATAATCTTGTGCCGTAATAAAAATTAGGTGTGCACGACTTTCCTTCTAAAAGCGTCTTTACGACTCTCCCCGTAATTTTCGCATCGTTGTAGACATCGCCTGTCCATATTTACCGACACCGTTGCTTTTTACACAGTCGTTTCGTTGTGTTTACGGCCGTGTCACTGCATTATCGTTATGTCACTGCGTTATCGTCATGTTAGAAGGGGTTAATGTCACGTTCTTTACGTTTTTCGCTCTTTTTGTCGCTGTTGTGCTTTTAATTATGTGTATTTGTATAGCATTATATGAAGCAATGATAGCCCCCTGGTTAGATTCTGTCTTCTCACTCCGGGAGCCCGGGGTTCAAATTGTACACGCACCTCTGAATTTTTCGAAATTATATGAGTATCAAAAATTGATTATGCTTATAATATATTAATATTAATTGTTTTAATAGTAAAGGAAAACATCGTGAGGAAACCCACGTCCCTGAGAGTTATCTAAGTCGTGTGAAATCTACTAATCCGTGAAGGCCAGCGTGGTATGGCCTAAACTTTCTCATTCTGAGAGGAGATCCGTGCACAGCAGTGCGTGCGTGCATGCGATAGTAATGGGCTGATAATGATGATGATTATGATGATGATGATGACGATGATGATGACGATGATGATGATGATGATGATGATGATTATAGTATAAAAGTGGTAAATGAGCATGTGGTGCACCTGATGATAAGAAGCCATTGCCACCCATTAATGTCCATAACCAACATTACATTTTTCTTCTTATGATTACATTTTCTAAACCTTTTGAATAGTAAAGTCGAATTAAAAAACGTAACCTGCGAAATTAATTCAAACTCACATTGAAATAGAACTATTGAAATTCCAAAGAGAAAGACATTTTCACGTATGGCATATTTTAACTTCAACTTTGTTACAAGATGTAACTAAAACTATCTCATGTATTATTAATATATCAAATGGAATTGGCGAAATTTATGACATATTGCCACTGTGGCACCAGCGGAAAGCTTGGACGAATGCTAATGTCGCTATTATTGAGTCGCTCAGCTCCCTCGCGATATTTATGGCAATTGAAAATCCAGCTCTGAAATGTACGAACGTATGAGCACGTGTAGTTACATTTCACAATGACTTAAATCCGCTCTATTTTCACACTTATGTTCTTCAGCATAAGAACGTAGTCCCGGGTCTTGTGGAATGGGAAGCGACTAGCATGTTCCCTTGTCGCATTACGCATAAGTAGTGCTCTCTCCTCACCCTATTAACGGTGATATATGCGACAATTCTTTTCCCAAATCCTCGAAACAGAAGGGAAGCGATGTCATATCGCATATCGTGCCGACATCGACGTCTCATGTGCGACGCGCTAATTCCGGCCTGATAAATGATTCCGCGGAATTTTGAATTGGAAATTTTCTACGATTCGTCACCACCTACGGTGTTTGTGCGTCTGAGTGATAGATAGACGTTTGGCAAATGTACTCATGGGATTATATTATACATATTTTTTTTTTTTTTTTTATTTTCGGAGATTAGTGAACGAGCGTGCAGGCCACCTGATGTTAAGTCACTGCAGCCCATGGACACCTACATTCAACCTCAAACATAACTGAAGATCTGTCTGAGGTCCTACATAGATGCGTCACTACTCCTGAGGACTAAGATGATCGCCTCGCTGTAAGTGTGCCCGGAAATCACAATCTATCATCGTTAGTCATGTATAAGTTCCTGTATTTAGGTTTGTTGTACGAGGAGTCATTACATAGTAATCGACATCGTTTTCAATATAAAGTTCGCATGATTTCGAATGGACACCACGTTCGTAAGGATTTTTGTATGTTTGAGGAGCAGGAAAGGAACGTACAGGCGACCTGGTGTTAAATGGTAATTGCAACTCATTGATGTCTACATCAAATCGTAAACAGAACTGAAGCTCTATCTCTCTATAAATGCATCATCACTTCTGGGGATTACGATGATCGCCTCGCTGTAAATGTACCTGACAATCACTCCTCTTTAACCAAAACACAAGAATTACTTCATGATGGATTATGACGGCGGCGAAGGTACCTCCCCTAGGTAAGGTATGAAAATAGTAAAAAACACGCAAGTCTCAACAGAATAATAAAATCGCACTTAATGTATATTTGTATTTCGCTAAGCGCTTCGAATTCTGAAACGGAAAATTTTAAGAAACATCGTTTTCCGAACAAGAAATACTCCAGCGGGTAAGGTGTACGGCCCGCGGGCGATTCCCGAAAAACGTATACGCAATACAGACTAATAAGAAGAGAACACGGGTCCCAAACGCGATTCACGTGTTCAGACAAAAACTGCTATGTTCCCCTCTGAAGACGCCCGCGTGTGTGATATATGCAAAAAGGGAATTGAATAAGGTGATTTCGTTCGGGGTCGCTCCCGTAGGAAAAGAATCCACATGCGGTAATGGCAAATACAATAAATTTTCATAAACAAATTGCGATTTGATGGCGGCATATCGGCGGAGCGCGTGTGCCAACTCTCAATATGGATTGATAGGGAAACAATGTCGCGACACTGATTGAATGTCAATTTGTGGTCGGATGTGGGAATAATTCGGCGTAACGGCGTACACGTCGCCTTAACGATGTGAGGATCGACACCGCCTGGAATGAAAATCTTCCGCGAACATCCGAGGTGACGGACGGAATTTTTATCAATTTTATATAAAACAGATTCATTTTGTTATGGGTTACATCACGAAGAATACCTACTCGTAACAGAGGATAATGGCGATAAATGACGTTCTATATTAAGATTACAGTTTGTGGCTGTAAATTACATCTCGTAAATCACCTTCATAACAATCATATATGCAGCAACCTTGAAATTTATGTGGAAAATTATCTATGACACCTTGTAAAATTTTTCGTCAAAATCGTCAAATTCGTCAAAATCGATTTAGCCGGATTAGACAGAGACGAAAAAATATCGGATTGTGGTAATGAAAAATAAATAAAATTAAAGCGACTGTCTGAGATGGTACAGCAACAAGCGATGGTACAGTTTTTCTTTATTTTATTTGGAGTTCTACAAGAAATACAAACCGAAATGAATGAAGAAGAATCCAGTGGTAAGTTGCCGGCTCCTCGCACTGGGAGGCCCGGGTTCGACCATGATTTATCAGAGTTATATGCGAATTAAAAACTAATTATCACTTGGCTTAATGGTGAAGGAAACTATCGTGGGATAGCCAACGTGCAAGAGAAAGTTCACAGAGAGCATAGAAAGTTTTCAAAGGTGTCTATCAATCCGCACTTGGGCAAAATGAACTATGGCCTAATCCATCTCATTCTGGAAGGACAAACAAACAAACGCTTTCTACACTCACAGGCTCACACCCACATACCCTCATGTACATCACATACCCTGTATCGTGGGTATTTTAAACCCATAAGACGAATACACAAACATTCACAGAACAGATCTAAAATCATTTAGACATCTGATTGGCCGGGAATCGAACCCGAAAGCCTCTGCGTATCAGGATCCTAACCGCGGCACAACTGATTTCTACACTCATAGTCCCCTAGGATACCCTACGTCGTATGTGCTTTGAACAGGTACAAAGACGACTACACAAACGTCCACAGAACATAAATCTAAAGTCATTTAGATATTTTAATGATCGGGGATTGAACCTTGGACCCTTTGCGTGTCAGGCATAACCGCTGCGCCACGCGGGTCGTCAATATTACAGACATGAACAAGCGAAGTATTTTCTATGCCTCTTTAATATACTGCAATTTTTTGCCCCAAAACATGAGCGAGAGAACAATTATTCGGGAACATCGATCAATCAACGCTGTCGGCGCCTGTTTTGTGGCCGACAGGTTGCAGTGTTTCAACATTGCCTTTTTTGTTGTTCTTTTCTATTCTTTTCTCTGTTCCTTTTTAAGTAGGTGGTAGGTAAATAGATGGTAGAACAATCGTTCGTCTGGGGAAGTACCACCGCCGCCTTCATAATCTGCCGTAAATCAGTTGTTGTGTTTCGGCTGGAGAGGTGCAGTTGCCGGCACACATAAAGCGAGGCGACCATCTTAGTCCTCAGGAGTAGTGACGCATCCATATACAACCTCGAACGGAACCTCGGTTTTGTTTGAGGTTGGATGTGTGTGTCCATGGGCTGTGGTGACCTGTGGGCAACAATAGGATTGGAGAACCTGAAACC
>DWKL01004194.1:0-10794 GCA_018249415.1 Phareas burnsi
TTTAATCGAAGTATTTACCTCGACTCTCGACGTTTCGGCCGTAATGCAACGGCCGTGGTCACGAGTAGACTCTACTCTAGTAGACTTCGATTAAAATATTACGCGATTAAGTCCCGTTCACAGTATAAAAATATGAATATAAATCGTGAAAGCTTAAAACAATTTATGCTAAAATCTTTTGTCAACAGGATATTCTGACTATAAAAATGTATGATGTTGACACGCCCAATGACCGGCCAGAAAACGGTATACACACAGTAAGTTCTCGTAAAGAATTGAATGTCCACCTCTTGAGACGTCGCACTTTGGCTTTAGGTAAAGCTCCTTTTGAAGACGGCTTGTCTAGAAGAGCAATGGATTTGGATGCGCCTATGGCTATGCAGTTTGATGATACTGACGATGATCCACTTCTGGGCATCTCAGCTGGACAAGACTTTGGTCTACTAACTACTAGGTCTGGCAAAGTAAGTTATGCGATATACAAAATGTGTACATAATTAACGATTATTAATATAAGTAACTACGTTGTCTGAATAAATTATTTGCAGGTGTATTACACGGGCAAAGGAACCAGCCTTGGATACAAGATGACAGCTTCACATACAGGTCGATGGACCTTGATGAAAGAAACTCTTTTCAATAGACATGATCCAGCGAATCCTAAAAAGTGTAGAGTGATTCAGGTATGTGGAATCATGTAAATGCGTTATTTTCAATTCAGTTACTGTACAGTCACAGTTAACTTAAAGTATATGAGTAAAATTATTGTAAAAACTTAATTTCATAGTTATTTCACGAAGAATTTTATTTCGTTGTTATGATAGTTATCGGACATACACATAAAAAACAGTCAATTCTGATGTAGAGATTAAAATGATTTTTATGGACCGACTTTTACATTTTATATTATACTATATGTTTGTATGGTTGGGATCATTTGTTTGGCTTTCTAGGTGGCTGTGGGTCACGAAGGCGTTCACGCAATACTCGTGCTTGACAATGGAACAGCTTTATTTACGGGCGTCGCCCGCCGCGGCGAAGATGGGGACACCAACAAGCACAGGCGTTCACCTAAACCTACTAGACCACGAAAAATACTTAAGGTACTTTTTTTACTTATATATTTTTAATACATTATTTTTTATTAATAAATACCATTTAATGATAATGGAAAATTTAATTTCTTAGTGTGCACTTTTTCATAAAAAGATTTACTGTAGTTGAATAGAACAGTTTACTGTATTAATCGAATTATATATGGATATGTTATACACATAATTTAAAATCAGGCTGACGGACACTACATAGTCTACGCTGCGTGCAACTACGGGTCCACGGCGCTTGTGACGCGGCAAGGACTTCTTCTAATGTTCGGAAAAGATACCCAGCATTGTGACTCTAATGGCCTGGTTACCGGCCTTCGACACGAGAGGGTTATTCAAGTAAGTTATTTGATAGAATTATACAAGTAACCTCTTTATTTTGATTTATATATTCTTAGTATTATAGTAAAATTAAACATAGATGTATCTGTAGTAATACACTTACTATAGTCCAATATATCTTACAGATTGCTCTTGGCAAAGCTCACGCGGTGGCCTTGACAAACTTCGGCCAAGTCTACACGTTTGGAATCAATAATAAAGGACAATGTGGCAGAGAATTTGGGTACACTAAGGAGCGTAAGTCATTGTTTATTACCAATAAAATTATACAATAATACCGTAATTATTGTTGACCATGGTTTTGTATTGGTGACATTTTTTTTCATTTAAATAAAATGTTTTATCATGTCTATTGTAGGACCCTATCCACCCAGTAAACGACCGCGAATGTATCGCGATGACATACAACTGTGTGTGGTGCATACATGGTTCTTGGACTTCTGCCGCGTGTGCTCTATTTGCAAAGAGTGCACCGGCTTCTTTAGTGCTTGTCACTGTGTGCGCCAAGCCAACAGAATACCCGGAGAGTGAGTGTTTAATTTTTGGACTAGAAATTACAAATAATATAGGACTGCAAGTCCCAGCCGTTACTGTTGTACTATTTTTTATTTATTTCCTAAGCACACGGTCATGAAATATCTCATAATCACTTTTCTGTCCAACTGCTGGAAACGGGTATCATCTTACATTGAGAAGGATTAGGCTAAAGTACTTGACGTTTGACGAAGTTTTCGTGCATCCTTAAAGCAAATGATAGTTAATTTCTAATTCTTGCACACAATACCGAAATATCTAAAGCGCCTTGGATTCGAACTCGGAACACGATTGCACCTACTAAGGTGGACGCGAGTTACAAATAATGTGATGGTCGTCTGTAAATAGTGTCTTGGCGGATAGTATTTTGCTCGGAGTAGACAATTTCGAACAAGCATTCGCGGATGCAGAAGCATTGTAAGATCGTCCATTGCTCAATATTTCAAGATATATACGATTCCTCACAATGTTTTCTTTCGCCGTTGAAGCAAGTGATAATAATAATAATAATTTTTAAACCGCCTATCAAAAGGCTTTGTAGCTGCATGTGTTCATCGAGTATTTTGTTTATGTATAACATTCGTATATGTTCGTAGACGTTGCGGGTGTGGCGAGGGTGACATGGGATGCACGGTGTGCGGCGTGTGCCGGCGCTGCGCGGAGCTGTACGCCCCGCCGCCGCCCGAGCGTGCCGACTCCGACGACGAGGCGAACGTGCGCTCCGATGTCCCCGGCGACGCCGGTAACTACGCCCGATACTATTCACTACCAATGATTGCCCACCACCAACACAATAGTTATCGTTTATATTTATTCTCTACCAAATAGACGTCTCAATTATAAATTTAATAATATATGCTGGCTGATTGTAGAATTGTTTTGTATACCTGGCTTCGTGAACTTATTTTTTGTTTTCCATTAGAATATCTTTACTATGTGTTTTGTAGAAGGCGCAAGTTGTCAATACGAAGGCCACTCGTCTGGATCAGATTCCGACAAGGACTCTAGCATCAAATTGAGCTGTTTGCCGCCTGCGCGTATCGCGATCCCGGGCGGACACCGCATCGTAGCTGTTGCTTGCGGCTTGCACCATACCGTGCTGCTCGTTGAGGGCGGTAAGAGATAACAAAAGCTTTGTTAACTTCCACAAGCATATTAAATTTAATTCAATGTTCTCTATCTAAAAATTGTAGGGACCCGTTTGTGATGTGTTAAAAATATATTAAAAATATATCTATATACAGTTAAAATTTAATTTCTATTTTTGGAAAATTTATTAATGTGTTACCTTAGAAATACTTTATGTTTTCAGAGCCACGACAATGACAATGTCTTCATTATACTATACCACCCCATGGTGGTATAAATCTATGGTCTATCAGACCATATCATTGACTAATACTTTACGTATTAGCAATTCAAGAACGTTTTCATTGCGGTTGTTCTTCAGTGATAACCCGCGTGGCCCAGCGGTTACTATACCGGTATGACACGCGATTTCCGGACAGGCAGACATCTAGATGATCAATTTAGATTTCTGCTTTGGGTCTGGGTGTTTGTGTACACGTCTTGTATGTGTCCATCGCACCCACGACACGATACCCTAGCGTAGGGCTGTAATTGTAGAATGCGTTTGCTTCTTTGTTTTGATTTTAAAAACACCTAAACAGGCGAAGTGCTCACATTCGGGTCGAACCAATACGGCGCGCTGGGCGCCGGTGACGTGTCGGTACACCACCGGCTGGTGCGCGTCCGCGTGCCGCGCGTCATCTCCGTCACGGCGGGCAGCAACCACACCGCGGTGCTCACGCGCGAAGGCGAGGTTTACACATTCGGCGCGTTCCAGGTTCGATGACAAACAAATACTCTCGTCTCAGTGTTTTAAGATTTCCTTAATAAGTTATCACACAGTCGTTATGGAAAGAGAATATTGCAAGGGACGTTCGTTTTATAAGAATACTATTATAATATATATACTTTTTATTAAGTGAAACAATTATTTTTGCTGCTAAAGTAGTGATAGATTGGTGGTAAGATTCTGACTCCTCATGGTGAGGGTTTGGAGTTCGAATCCCGCGTGAACCTTTGATGTTATATACACATTAGAAATCAATTAGAATTCTCTTTAACGGCGAAGGAAAACACCGTGGAGAAACCTACATATCTAAGAGGTCTTAGTTTATCGATCCGCATTTGGCCAACGTGATGGACTACGACCTAACTCTTCTCCTACTGAGAGGAGGTTTGTGCTGAGCGTGGAAGAGTACCAGGTTGATGATGATGATAATTGTTATCGCTGCTATTAATACCATTGTACAGGAATACGTCAACATTATTTAAATAACTTTTGCTCCCAGATGTATGCAAATATGACACGTCTCTGAATTCCGATCACAGCTCAAGTGGCTTCAAACCAACCTTCGCCGGAATACTCATATATTTTCTATTCTCTTCTGTGTACTGTGTATCTGTGTATTTGAATACTCGTCTATATATGTGTTCATGGCCCCTACCACACGATCGAGAGTAACCAGGTTTAACTTAGTATAGAGCTATCAGTGTAAGTATAGTTTAAAAAAGCGTTAAAATATTAAAGATGTAAATATTATATTTAGTAGTTATGTACATGTCAGAAATTGATTATACCTCGCTTTAAGAATGAACACATTGTAAGGAAATCGAAAGATCACAAGCGAAGAATTCTACCTAAAGTTCTCGAAAGTGTGTGAAGTTTCCTAATCTACCTAAATTTACCAAAATGGTAGACCATGTCGAGGATGTCTGCGAACGCGTTCATTTATCAAGTATTTTAAACCCTCCCCATTGGTTGTGTAGAAAGGTGCTCTCGGTCGGCCCCGCATAGACGAGCCGCGCACCGACCGCGGGCCCATCTGGTTCGCGACACCGGGCCGCGTGCCGCGGATCGGGCCGCGTTACGCTAACAAGGCGGTGTGGATCACCGCCTCGGGCGACCAGACCTTCGTGCAAGTCTCGCAGACACTTATCAAGACAGACACCATTTTTAGCGCCACTATCACCGCCAACAGTAATACTATCAGTGAGTCCAGTTCCTATATCTAATGCACATAACAATATAATACAGTAAAAGTTGGAATGAAATTATTTATTGGACCATTATATTCATTTACAAACAACATAATTTGAGGTTTACAAATATTTATTGGTACATGTTTTTGGTATGTGTAATAACGTTAGATTCACGATATTATTTCACGACAGCGGTTCATCCGAGAAGTATCACCGCCGCCCTCGTTTTCCGCTGTGAAATAGTTTTTGTTTCGATTGGAGAGGTGCGGTTGTCGGACACACTTACAGCGAGGCAACCATCTTAGTTCTCAGGAATCTAAGTACGACCTCAGAAAGAAATTCATTTCTGTTTGAAGTTAAATGTGTGTGTGGGTGTCTATGGGCTCCAGTGACCAGTTAACATCAGTTGGCTTGCACTCTTCGAACATAAAAAAAAGTATATATTTTTAACTCAGTTATATCTTTCTTTGATCTACTCCTTCTTGCAGGTTACATCTTTCATTGTCAATATTAAATGAATATTCTCTTTACAGTTATACTTCCTAATCGACCTGAGCACACATTCAAATGTATAACAATAAACAAAATCGATGGCTCCTGCAATTCATGGACTGGACCGGAACAAGTAGATTTCGTAAACACATTGGCTTGTCTCGATCCCCTATACGATGTGCTGTGGTGCTATCAGCCGGGGATGCGTCTAATGAAATGTTATAACATTCTCGCATTCGATTCTCATAAGCTGCAGAGATGCTGTTTCAACGATCCCGATTCGTACGCGCCCGAAACGGATTTCGATTACCCAAATTATGGTACCATGAGGAGATTGGAGGATTTCAAAAATTTAGAGAACTTTGAGTTCGTATGCAACAGTGATCAGAAGCATACAGAAAATATGGCGTTGTCGAACATGTCTATACTGAACCAAGAGCTCGCTATACCTTCTGCGCACGGCTGCTCCGTGACTAGAATGCACGCCGCGCTACATCTGCTGGGATGCTTGGATTCTCTCACATACGCACATGATGCTAAGTAAGTGTATTACAAAATATTTTTCATATTTTTCATATGATATAATTTATATATATTTTTTTAATATTTTATTTTTATACAGATTGGCGACAGTTGAATGTAAGCGAGAAAATTCATCCTCGCCAATACTTCCCGCAATGGAAGATTATTTGACCGTGAATCGATTTGAAAGCCATGGCGGAGGATGGGGTTATTCTGGGCATTCGGTGGAAGCTATACGCTTCATGTGTGACAATGATATATTACTGGGTGAGTGTGATGTAATAGAATAATAGTAGTAAATTCACATAGTATTTTAATACTTTGTTGTTTGTTTAATAATGTCTTATAAAAACAACGGGATTGTTTCAGGCGGCTTTGGCCTATTTGGGGGTCGAGGCGACTATGCGGCAAGGATAAAATTATTTGACATTGGCCCAGAGGGCGGAGATCAGGAAAGTGATGGGGATCTGCTGGCGGAAACTGATGAGATAACTTATGAGTGCCCTCCCCGCGACAGGTTCCCAATTCTATTTGAAAATCCAATTCCACTGGCAGTAAGTATAGTTGTATGGTCATAGTACTCTTTCCTTATAACGCCCAAATTATATCTCTATTTGTCTTTTACATGTATAAGTTTTCATTATAAAATAGCAATGGTATTCTCAACAGGCTAGTCGATGGTACGTCGCTTGGGCATGTATTAATGGCCCCTCGTCTGATTGCGGCTCGTCCGGGCAAGCTATGGTGATAAATGACGAAGTGGGATTCCACTTTAAAACATCAAAAAAATCAAACAACGGAACTGATGTTAACGCGGGTCAGATACCTTGCTTACTGTACAATGTTATCAGTTCCGACCAAGCGGTACCCATCAGAAATTTGGATTTCGGTGAACCAATTATAGTTCTATCCAAGAATCTATCTCGGAAGGTCACAGTGCACTGCTTCAGGTCTCTAATCAATCTCCTGCATTGGAGCTGGAATATATTTAAAGAAATTGTGCTGGATACGAATGGTCAAGTTCCGATTAACTATCATAAACTGACAACCATGAAGCACCAGAAGAGATTGGTGTATGTCATCAGAGCTTGCATTCGTCTAGTAAAGTCATACACAAATGAAATATATCCGAAGAATAATCGAAGGCGCAACTCTCACGACTATATGCCTTTTTTGGACATAATTGGCGAAGCGCGCAACTTTATCCAGGGCATTATGGCAGACCCAACACCCACTTGCTCCATGCTGATGCGCAAGCCGGGAAGAACTAAGAGTCACAGGATATGCTACGTGCAGTTTGCGCTCGAAATGACAAATTCGATTCTAAATGAAGCTCACGAGACAGTAGTTTCCTGCTTCCACGCCTTTTTCCCGAATCCAGCATTAAAATGGAATTATCTTTGCTCCTTGCTGTACCATGTTAAGGTATGGTATAGTTCTATGGTCGCAATAAATGATTATCTTATATATATTGCATGTCAAATACTTTTTGCAAGCACTATTTAACATTCACGTACCTTAGCTTGTAAAATTAAATCAATTGTTTTAATTCAATGTAACAAAAAGTAAGTACAATACTTAAAGGAGCATATATATTTCAGGATGGAGTAGTTCCGCCGTCTCAAATCAGGGCGTTGACGTCGACTTGCGCGGCGATGTGTGATTCGCGCAGCCTCTGCGAAGTGCTGCAGTACATTGTGCCGGTCACACAAAATTGCATGCCCAACGACCGGCAGAGACCTGAGAGCCGAGTAAGTACTGCAACCTTATTCACTTATAACATTAAGTACCCATCCATTCATAAAATAATGGCGTTTTTTGTGTTTAGGCTATGAAGGATATCCCATCAAAATCGGCGACTGTTCCTCGTTCATCGCATAGCCAAAAACCACCACCCATTCCGCCTCGATCCAACAGAGACAATAATAAGGTAGTTGACTAATATTATTTAGACAATATATTTATTCATACTGTTTAATGAATGTATATACAACATGTAGATACACAATCATTATTAATAATCTGTCATGTAATAGTATTATCCTATTATCATACGACTTATTATTTGACAATTGTTTAATTTCAATATAAATTATATTCAATAATGAAGCTTATAGCTCATGATCAAGCATAATAATTGTGCAATATGTTGTTTTTAATAGTACAGGTTTTACTTATCCGTTATGGTTATGAGTTACAAAAAAGGAAATACTAATGTCTATGGTTTTCTATATACAATTGGGAACTATTTACATTCTACATTGGGACATATTATCACCAGTTGCATCCCTCCATTTAAAAACATTTTAATCTCTGAATGAAATAAAGGTGTCTATTTAATTAAACTGCTTACGCCTCGTTTTATTTCAAATAGAAGTAGTATAACATCATATTAGTGCTGTCTTTGAAATTTACTATACGAAAAGTTAAATATAGTGTTTTTTAAATACATGTATACAAAGATAGTAAAAATTAAAATAAGGTTAGCCGTTAATAAAATAACTATATTTCTTTTCAGAATTTTGACATCAAAATTTAAAATAAATGTATATGCAATTTAGTAGAAATAAATATTTTACATATATAGTCAAATGGATCATGCACCAAGTAATAATTCTGTATTGACAATATTGCAATATTCGCAGCCGCAAGAAGGCGTCGAGGTGCGTTCGAGCCACGAGGAATGGCATCTGCTCGACGTTGTGCCGCGCTTACTGGACGTGGTGCTCAACCCCATCAAGCAGCAGATGATGACGCGCCAGTGCGGCCAGCCTCACGACCACGGCGAGATCAAGCAACGCGACCGCCTCGCCGAGTACTGCTGCAAGTTCACCGCACGTTTAATAGGCGACCTCACCTACAACGCGTCTAACGTGAGTAATGTGAGTCGATGTGAGCCCAGCCGTGAGATGTTAGCAATACCACCAGAAAGTATTGCTTAAGCGACATAGGAGGTCCGGTACTGCTGCAAGAGTTTGAAGGTGGTAGAGACACCACTTTCGTTCCAATAGTTGCATATAAGAGCAGTGTTAAACGCCGCTGTTTTAGTTTACGGGATGTGGTAAGATAAAGGTACTTACTTACACGAGGCGTTCCAACTTAGCCCTTAAAGATAGCAAGGCATCTATGGTCTTCGCAGCCATAGATGGTTTGGGAAGGGAAGAACCCGATGTTATTTATCAACCAGATGTTTACGGGTGACAGTGACCACTTAGCGTCAGTTGGACTGCATGCTCGTTTGCTACTTCGAAAGCATTTACTGCATGTAATGTGGTTTTATTGCAATTCATAATTTATTGATATTCCTAGATGCTGATGTGTACATTCAACAAATTATTCCATTTGATGGCAGGGATAAAATTTTATTACTATTTGTTTTGTCACGTGAACTTACGTCTGCGGCCTGTTTGTAAGAAACCTGTTTATCACTCTATTATAACAGACTAATATAGTTTAAGAAAAAATATTAGGTTTATGTGACATAGGCTTGATTAAATCTAAAATATTTTTTTCAAGATGTATGTATTGTTTGACTTTTTACTCTATTTTTATTTGGCAGTACATGTGGCTTTACAAATTAATGTTACATTCACATTTTATCACGCTGTATTGTATTTGTACATATAAAGTATTTTACGTAGTTATAGACTAGCTAAAAATAAAATTATAGACAATGAATAAAATCATAGACAGTGAATAAATGAAATTCTAATATATTTTTGACGTATTACATCAGTATCAGTATTGAACATTTGTAACGCTTCCGAAAATTATTGGCGCATTTGTTCGGAGTCAGTCGGCATGCAGTCCTCTAAATATAATCGAGTTATGGTTTATTACGAGTGTGGATGTTGCATTTAATGATGTTTGGAGGTGCATACATAGCATTATACACATACATAGTGATTTCTGTACGTGGGAATTATTAAAAACGTGTTTAGCGCACTTATATTTAGCATAATTACTAATAATTATAATATATTTCTTTATAATTTCTGTTTTATAATTTACGAATTAATCACGTCAATCGAAAAATTTAGTCATTATGTAATCTTTCGCTTGTCAGGAGGACATGGGGTCGAACACGGTGCGATACCTGATTACGCCGTCGCGGTTCATGCGGGTGAACCAGAGCCGCGTGTGGAACACCGGCAACGGCACACCCGACGCCATCTGCTTCTCCGTCGACCGGACCGGCATCGCTCTCGTCGGCGCCTGCATCTACGGCGGCTCGGGCAGCTACGATTACACCATGGAACTATTGCATGACGTACGAGTAAGAAGTATTCTCGAAGGATGCCGGTTGGAAAATTATTTAACGACCAATTTACTGTATATTTATCTAGTTTTCATAGTAATATTCGAATAGGTATTTTTTTCCATCATGTCTTTGCAGTCGAACATTGTTGTTAATTTTCATAAGCTCTATTATCTTGCGGAAGTCATGATTGATAGTCTCTTTCAATTTTAATTGTAGTTACATTAAATTGGAGCAGTCTTTTTATCATAGTATTTAATCAGTTCAGTTAAACCAATTACTTTAGTTAAAATAGTATAGTGGGTCTTACGTTATTTTCCTTTCTTAGTTGAAGGTTCCTACTGATGAGTCGAACCCGTCTCATTGCTGGGTGAGCGTGGAGACTGTGCACGGATCATTTACTGGCACAGAATTGCAGCATGACATGGTGCAAGTCAAATTCGAGCGACCCATCCCCTTGAAAGTAAGTTCATCCACACTATTGTAATACTTGAG
>DWKL01004195.1:0-10792 GCA_018249415.1 Phareas burnsi
AGAGGTGCGTGCGGGGTTCGAACCCCGGCCACTCAGCTTGAGAGGCCGGAATCTTAATCACTAGGCTATCACTGCTCGTGGTAATAAAACCATCTGAATAGAATTCTCCAAATGGTACCATTGTCAACGCCACTATCTATCTCGATGAAAATATGAGCGATTACTTGCTTTTTGCTAAATAAGAAGTGTTCGGTCAAAAACTTTTTTTATACATATAATTGAAGTAGCATACGATCATGCACCCTTCCTGATGTTAAGCGGTCACTGCAACCTATGCATATCTATAATCAAGTTCATGTAGAACAGCACTTCAACCAAGTAAATCTTAAATACGTTCTACCCCTGAGGACTAATATGGAACGCCTCGAAAAGCGAAGTCTTTACCATAGCCTTCAAATCATCAGAGCTACACTGTCGCTATATTGCAGAAATAAATGCGGCGGTAGTGCGGTGGTGCAGGAATAAGTGGTAGTGGTAGTCTAACAGTTTTACCACGATCCGAGGTCATTTGCATGCCAGAATCTTTTTTGAATGAATATATAAGAAAGTAGAAGAAATCTCACACAAGGTCCGCTTAAACAATCGCTCGATGTACACGATTACAACTCGCACACCTTCAAGTCCAACATTATGATTAAACGTATAGCCTGCGATAGCATAATCGTACGATCCGATTACAAATTCAAATGGAGTTGGTGTTATTGGCACATAAATATTGTCCGGACGGGGCTGTAACTAATGCAGCGTAAATATGCACCCAGTTTGGGCGTGGGATTGAATACTGGGTCGTTTACATTAAGATCCCAGATAGTGCTCGCACCTGGCGGAGAACAAAAGTAAACTACGACAAGAATTTGCCTGTGAGATTAATTTTATTTTTTAATTAAAATATATGTTGTGGAACTCTTCACGGTGCTTAAACTTATATTATCGCGGAATTTATACATTTTAATTATGTAACGGGTACACACGCTGTTAGTCTCCACGTTTAGAAAGAGAAGCAGTAGATATCAAAAAACTACATAACAACTTTAACAGACAAGATCAGTTCAGTTAAATCAAAAGGTGAAATCAAGTAGTCAGTTAATGTAAATCGTAAATAGTGCAAAGTTTGATGTGTAAAGATACAATTAGAATGGTATGTTGTATTATGGTAAGCAAAACAAAAACGAACTAGGGTAGACAGACCACTACAGCCTGTCAACAGTTTCTCCCCTTTTCCCCACTACCTTAATTTCGCCGTGACCACGACCCATGCAATTAAGTCAAAACATCGGCGTTTAATAAGCCTATCATGTATACCCGTTACGTAATTAAAATGTATTCATGGTTCTACTATGTTTCTTCTCCGATACAACTATTACGTCTATTTCAACTTCATAGTGGCAGTATTGGTGTTACTGTGATCTGGTCTGATCGGAGTGAGTATACTAATCACTGTTATATAAAGATTACGGTAGAGCAGACGGGATAGCAACGCATCTGCCATCTCAAGAATACTGTCTATCCATCCACCATTCTACTTGGCTCGAGTAACTAAGCGGTAACAACGTAGTGGTTAAAACTCCTGCCGCTCCTGCTGGGTGTCCGAAGTTCGAATCCCGCACGCACCTCTGATTTTTCGAAGTTAAGTGCGTATTAGAAATGAATTATCACTTGCTTTAACGGTGAAGGAATACATCGTGAGGAAACCTACACATCTGAGAGTTCTTTATAAAAGTTCTCGGAGGTGTGTGAAGTGTATCAATCAACTCGCACTTGGCCAGCGTGGTCGACTACGGCCTAACCCCTCTCATTTTAAGACCCGTGCCCAACAGTGGGACATTAACGGGTAGATGATGATCATATTGATCAACTAAACATTCAATGACATAAGATACCGTTAACGAAATGTTATTACCACGTTATATCAAACCCCCGTAGTTAGCAATGAGAGGCTAAGAGGTGCCTGCGCATACCCCGAGGACCTCTGCGAGAAAGTCTCAGGACACTTCGCACAGAATGAATGGAAATTATATACCAGTGAGAGTAGAATTTTGCAGTGCAGTTCACTTGGGCGTGTGTACACGTTAATGTGTACAGGGTTGCTAATTTATGTAATTGATGTTATTTTACGTAACATCTATAAATAATATACAGTAATTATTTACTAAAGAACGTTATTCAAGTGTTGATTATTTAAATAATGTTTTATCTTTCTCTAACAACGTAATTTATGACGTTGTTGTAAATATACAAACAAGTACTCAGTAATTAAATATTGTTTAGTAATTTATTAGTAGCGAGCAGTGATAGCCTATTGGTTAAGATTCCAGCCTCTCATGCTGGGTGTCCGGGACGCATATCCCAGACGCACCTCTGATTTTCCGAAATTATTTGCGTATTTGAAATTAATTATCACTTGCTTTGACGGCAAAGGAAAACATCGTGAGGAAACCTACACATCTAAGGGTTTTTTTTAAGTTTTCGAATGTGTGTGAAGTCTACTAATCCGCACTTGGCCAGAGTGGCAGACTATGGCCCAACCCTTCTTATTATGAGAGAAGAACTGTGCCCTGCAGTAGGACATTAATGAGTGATAAATTTATTAGTAACAAGTAATTTAATGTATAATGATGAAAAATGTCAATAAAACTTCAAAAAGATAAGATTCACTTTCAGTTTACCCTTTTTTGGTTACCTATTTACTATAATATATTCTTGTAAAAAATGCACTACCGTCAAATTTTACTGCAGTAACTATTTACAAATCATTAAGCACCAAATTGACTTCACGAAACTTTTTTCGTCTAATAAACATTTGACGAAAGGATGTGGATTTAATGTTATATTATAATAGTATTTAAAAAGTTACAGGAGTCAGCCCTATACAGTTACATACCGCTAGGGGCGCACTCGGCACCTCTGATTTACACCGCGCAGGAAACCCTGCATCATTTCCACTGAGAATTAAGCTGAGAGGCAAATTCGCAGATACGCATTGATTTGTAGTTGATTTATTGACAACCACCTGAAAAATAATGCCACTTTCGCACTGCGCCATTAATCACCATTACAACCTATAAACGCTACCGACGCCACGCTTGGAGAATAAATCAATTTGTGATCGAACATTCTGAGATCGTATTAAAGGAATTGTTCGATGACTATTGATAATGGAGCCGTTTTGAGTGGAGTGAAGCATTTCCAAACCGCACGCAAACGTTCAATAAGACAAAGGCTTGAAATTCGAACAAATGCTTTAGTAGGAAGGCTTCAAAATGGTGTAAAATATTGAAAATTTCTATGCATGATTATTGTCATATAAGCAGCACTGTCATTTTTATTGCGCTTTACACATTTTATTTGCCGTTACCACATTTTGTATTATATAAGTAAGTAAATATTACTCAAGAATGAACAAAAGTAAGATTTAGTGTGCAGGTGTAATTTTTAATCCTTAATTCAATAACCTGCGTCAATAAAAAGTTGACGAGGATCAATTGTGGGTTCGGAGTCTCGGTTACAAGGAACCGTAGCAGACTTTATACTTCCCTAACGGTAAGGCCACCTAATACAAAAGAATAAGTATGCCTTTTTGAATATAAATAGTGTTTATAATTGTCAAACACTTGAAAGGTGGTAGAATGGTAGTTCTTCGTAAAGTACCACCGTCACCAACAAACACAATGCGCCGTGAAGCGTGAAAACTTATGTTTCGGTAGCAGAGGTGCGGTTGTCGGGTACACTTACAAACGAGGACCATCTTAATCCGAAGGAGTAGTGACACTTTTACGTATGACTTCAGAAACAGCTTGGGTTCTGTTTGAGCAGCAATGACCACTTAACATTAGGTGACTTGCACGCTCGTTTGCTACTCTTCAAACATAAAAACACACTAGACTGTGCCGATTCTGAACAAGAGTCAAAACATATCCTCAAACGTAAAGTACACTAGAAGACAATTGACGACGTCCCGTTTATTCCCTTCCTCGACAGCTTAACCCGTATTCATTTAAGCAATTCACGTGCACCCAAAGTACATTTACATCAATTGAAAGTAATCTCGGCCGCGCAGCAATAGGTGGGTACTTATTGGCCGGCCCGCATAGTATCGAGGGGAGCAATTGAAAGATCGCCGGAAGCCAATTGGCCCGTCGCGGGGTGGTTGCATCCGTCATCATCGCGGAGACAATCTCAATTGGGGACTCGCAATTGGTAACGAGCACGGCAATTGGTAGGTGATGACCGGAATCTGGTGATCTCACTCAATTGTTCAGAACGCGAGTGAAAATATGCATTCGTTTACGTTAAATTATCCTCGATATCGTCATGCAAGTACATGTTATTTATATAGAGATGTTGATAATAGGTTCAGCTACTTTAACCATCCATGGTCATTTGTAACTCCATATAGAATCTATCTGACATCAGAGATGCATTGCTATGAACTTATCACTCAGGTAGGACTAAATTGCGACAATTCATATTAGTATTTCTACATTACCACACTTTTTAAACCCGAATACAGCGTTACAGCAGGATCGTCAGCGGAAATAATGAGATGGTGGTTCTTAGTCTTCTCTTCTGCCTCAAAACAACGGTGTTCAACGAAATCAAAATATTTTTATTCAAAGTAGCTCCTTTATAGAATTATTTTTGATGTGGCCGTATTGTATTGAATGTCGCTATGTTTGGGTTTGTGTCACGGAAGACACACTCACTAGAGTCGTTCCAACTTTGTCGTCAGGGGTAGCAACGCACCTATTGTTGACTAAATATGTCTATGGGGAGTAGTAACGTCATCAGATAGACAGCATGCTCGTTTACTATAAAAAAAGTGTGAGTATGAAAAGTAATTAATCAGTCTATTAATAAATGTTCTATGTGCCTTCGCAATAACATCACGGCAAGTGGCGCACGCCACAGGCCCCGCGCCGGCCGCCGGCAGCGAGATTAAGTGCCACAACTATGTTGCTAACGACATTTCCACCTGCTTTCGCAATCACTCTCGCGAGGTATTTACAAGCGCGCTTTTCAGTTGAAATAAATAAATCATCAATGTTTCCATAGTCCTAGGTAGTTGACACGATGTTAGGTAAATGACCAGGAATAAATTTGAGTTGCATTGATTGCCTGCATGGATGGACCCGGGGAGTTACATGTTAGTTCCATTGCAGTCGCAGCAATTGATATAACAGTAATATAAATATTAAAATTTTAATAGAACAGCCCATAGCTTTTTAAAACTGCACAATAAATATATATTATATATCTGATTACATTGATCATATAAATCAAGATAGTTGATTCAAAAATACAGACGGAACAAACGATTAGCTTATCAAATATAATTTAGATCCATTAACTGACTACACAAATTGAATTAACAACCAATAAAAGTACTTGTAACAATGAACTCTATAGAGTTTACGTAAATGCACTTTCAAATAATGATTCTTCGAAACGTCAACAATAAATTTAAAAATATTGTTCTGCTTGTTCCGCATTTTAAAGTTACGGTCGTCAAATTCAGGATTTGGCCGTTCCAAATTAAAATGATGATTGATGATACGCAACATCGGAACCAAATTGATCATTAGTGTTGTGTTTCAGAGGCAATTAATCTTAACTCAATTTTGATTGCATCCGACGAAAAATTCAACAACGAAGACAACATTGGACCAGTAATCTTTTGGTTGGTTAACAGTAATTGGATTTTGGAGACGTCATGAACGATATTTTTGGACTCATTCGAAATAACTAGAAGTTGCTAATATCGCATTAGTTCTCAAGTATTATTCGTATTATAGATATCGCTACCGAATTTAGACTTTTCTATACTGTTGTGGACGAATAAATGGTTTCTAGCTATTGTACTGCGGTTTCTAGATTATCTGCGTAGCGAGAGTGTTTTGCCCGTTGTTTTAACAAAAAATTGAGACAACTCATCGAACTCTGAGACTTGCACATTTCCAATCCCATCAGTGTGTCACACTGATGTAATTGGAACACGATTTAAGAGTGCAACTCAACCTTGTTATAATTCCCAGCGTTGCCTTTATGGCGGTGTTTAAACGCCACCAAAACGGGACCGCATTAAATCTGCAGTAGTTATTCAGAGAAATCAAATTAATTACTCGACTAATTGACTATTAAACAAAGAGCTCGAAATTCACTTTAATCGTATTACTGAAGAATAAAGATTGAAGAATTAATTTAAGTGCTTTATGAACAACTGTGATAAACAAAGCCACTAAGTCTTTTAAATATGGATTACCCGAAAAGTGAGACAGACAGACAGACGGCAAATAAAAATTTGTAAAAAAGATGTCTGTGGAAAATAAAATGAAAAAAGGAATAAAAATGAGAAAAACAAATTAAAAATCGATGGTAAGGTACGATATAAAAAGAAAACGGCGAATTTATTATAATTACAATATCAAAAAATATTCCAGACTAAATATGGCAGGAGCTAAGTAAAATAAATTCATCGTATTAGCTTGCATAAGCGAGAATTATTATCAATTCCATGTTTCGGTGCCGATAACCAGTTGGCTTGTTGAAGTATCCTAACATTTTCCCGCCGCAGCATTTCCTCTCCAGCTATATATGGAAGGGCATCTTGGGTACCATCGTTAAAAAACGGAAACGCGGCAAGACGTATAACGTTCCGATGTTGTATCGCATTAATTGTTTGTATAAGGGGAAGGTACATGCCCATTGAATAAGAAGCTACGGACACGTTCATAGAATTTATAGTAATTAAATCTATAATGGAACTTTTATGTCAATGTTGCTTACGTAACTCATATTACACGTTGTCGCCAGTAGATATCTACCTACCTACGATATCTGTGGAGAACACAAAGCCGTAAATAAAATGCTCCAATAAGTTTAATAGTAACTAAATAAAGCTTTCTACACTCACAAGGAACACTACAAAGCACACATAAAGAAGTAGGTCCGCAAACACCCAGACCTAAAATAGAAATTTAAATTCATAATTTAAGTGTCTGCCCAGTCGAAAATCGAACCCGGAATCATCTGCGTGTCTGACCGGTATGGATACCACTGCACCACGCAGGTTGTCAATTACTTATAAACTACAATTATTTTATATATATTATTACAAAAAGAGCTCTCCTTCAAAGCCGGCGATGCATTGGCGACTCCTCTGGTATTGCGAATGTCCATGGGCGACGGTGACCACTTCCCGTCAGAAGGCCCGTCAGCCTTATCGTTAGGTTTAGTTATAAAAAAAAATACCTTTAGAAAGATCCATTCTCGATTTATAGACAAATGTTTTAATTTTATTTATTTATATGAATACATTGGATGCGACCTTCAACATCAACACCTGCGGGTATTACCGGGTAATGTAACTCAATATTGCCGATCAGTTTCCTGTTTTATGTTCGTCATCGATACGCTGTCGAATATTAATATTAATCTATAAAAAATATTGAAATATCAGCGACATTTGGTTAATAAACGTGTTTGGGTAACTCAATACGCTAAATCTGCTTTGACAATCTTACACAGTCAATACAAATAAATATTTTTTTGTCTGTCTGTATGTCTACATATCTAAATATCTTGGAAACGAATTTAAGGCTGGTTTTTAATGGATTTCCATTAAAATATACCTTTATAAATTTACTTGAGTAGTGCAAAAGCAAACTTTGAAACGTTCTTCGCCAGTACCGTACCAGTTGAGGAATGCACAAAATATCGAAAGCGGTACTAAAAATATTACATAATTTCATTCTAAATAACAAAACAAAAAATTTTATATGTGCTAATATATTTAATTGTATTTACACCACTGCAAAACCAAAACAAGTGATGGAAAACATGTAAAATTTTTGTGATATAATTAATCGAACTTTTTAGAAAAAAATAAGCCTTCACATAAAAGAGGATATATCTTAATTTAATGTAATAGTAGTTTTATAATTAAAAATGCAGGTGGAGCCATTGGCGAACAGCTAGCAAGCGCAAAATGTAACGTTGTCAAGTAAATTGCTTTGTTTTCGTGTGCTTTCAATCCCAACAATTTGCACAATAGCGCAGTTTGTACCGCAGTGCGGAGTCGTTAAGCATCGATAAGGCAGAGGCTTGATATCATTAATACTTTATTAAACAGTACTTATGTAAGGGTTTAACTATATTTAATTTTATTAAACAACAGAAGACAACAGACAGCAGAGGCGAAATTCATTTTCTACGAACGCAGTTACGTGAAAACTATAGAAAGTTATTGTTCAATAAATTATACATTTCAATTGATGCCACGTTTATTCCTACCTACTTCTACTTAAAACAGCGACTTGATCATATTATATCTTCATTATTTTATATCTTACGTTAAAATTATAAATAATTTAGCATGGAAATAATATAGCATATTAAAACTATATCCCGTCTGGTGCATCGTGCACCAGAAACAAGACAAAAGTTCTACGCACACTTCTAATTTAATATTACTAGCGTTAAACATACATGGTTTGTTTAAGATTATTTACACATCAATGTTAAATAGTTTTAATGAATGGACTCATCGTTCATTTGCAAAATAAACTTCTAACAGGAACTGAGCGACCCGACCGGATCACGTACAGTTATGTTGATTAGCGGGCGGATCATCGGGCGCTAATTAACTATATCTGCGAGTACCGAATGGCTATGTCGCTATTTCCGGCCTGGAACGTTACAGGTTTTAGTGAGAATTGTTCCCATTAAAACGTAAAAGTTACAATAATGCCAAGTTTATTCATTTATTTTGTATCTATCTTGAATTAAAGGGTATGCAACGGTGGAACTTAATGCTTAATGGCATTCTCTGCTAGTCAACGCATATATATTAACATTATATATTAATACGTATCAATAAGGTAAAAAATAACCTATATATACACATAACAATATAAATATATAGCATTAAGAAATATTAATATATGTATATAGAGTTCATCTAAAAAAACAATTGACACTTTGACTGCTATTAATTTTTAGACAGTAGCCCGGCGCGATTCTGATGCTTTCGGGTAGGGCATTCCAGTAAATAGTACTGTAGGGTGGACAACGAAGGCATTATGAAAAAAAACACTGACACGGAGAGGAAGATTCATCCTTAATTTACTAGAGGAACGATACTGTCTTTTGTGAGTAGAATCTCTGGTACTGAAATTATTACTTTACATGCGGAGGTGATGTTGGCTAATGTAAAATACAGTAAAGTAATTCTAGGGTCACGCCTTGACGAATGGTGAGCCGTTTATACCGACTTCGACACATTCAAACACGATCGCACCTGCGAAGATTGAAAATGAATCGGATACCCTTATGAAGAAGGTGCTCTAGTTAATCGAAAAGTTCCTTGTTGAGATATAGGTAGCAGACATCGGCATAACCGATTGTGAGAAGAACGAGACTAGCATTAAGAGCGAGAAGCACTAGCATTAATTTTGTTTAGTATGGAAGGAAGTTACATTACTTAGTCAACTCATAGATTTGGTAGTAGTCACACAGTATATTGTTCTATATATTACCGGTCGTTTAAGGCAACCACATTCTACTATATCGATGTACGATTGAGCAGCATATATGAGATATATAAGATAATATTTAAGAATAAAATAGCAAAAGTAAAACATTGGTTGATTGAAAACAGGAATATAAATGAAGATTTCAACAAATTTTATCCCGTTAAGGGATAAAATTTGTTTTTTTTTTTAATGTTAAAAGATCGTATCGTCGACTGATGATCAAGGAACTTAGGAAATACTTATACTCCTCATGGTCCTCACATATACATTCGGTAACTAAAGTGTGAGTATATTAAATACAGCATGTACACTGCTCGGCCGAACTTGGCTGATACACTGTTAGGTCTCTAAATTCTCAAACATCTGTACCACAAATATATGAATACATCCAAGCTACAAACTCACTACAGACAACGATATAAGCGTTTAATTTGGATGAGCAAATCACCAAATTAGAATTGCCAGAAACAGCTGTGCAACTCACTATCACTTGTCATTCAAGAACCAAATTAGTACGTACGTTTATTGCGTTAGATCATAATAAATCTGTGACGTTGTTGACTTTGATGGGAACATGGTGGGTATCGGGTTACACATAAGAACGGAAATAGCATAAACAGTTACTCCGGACGCAAATCTCGACGGATGTAGAATCAAATTGTACACTCGCTCAGACGATGATTAGTGACAAGGTGTGCCGCGTTTACTTTTGATTGAGAGATAACGGCACTAATAATTATTTTATGGAGTGGTAAGTGATATTCATAACCAATCATGAACAAAATTATGAATTAAACTCGTAACGGCGCAAAATATGATCAATTTTATATGTATCTATGTTGTGACTGTTCAAGCGAGCATGTCTGTTTGTGTGTATGTTTTATTGAGTCGTGTTTGCAGTGCGTTTTACGGTTAAACTGACCTTAGGTTTAGAAGAGAACCGGATGGATCGACTTCGTATGTTTAATAATTCAATTTTAAATTAGTTTATGCAGTCGCAGTTATGCTGTTTGAAAAGTGTTATATTTGTCCCGCGGCCGGAAACGTATCTTTTTATATTATGTTATACATTAATAACACGTCATAATTAAAGGTTTACAATTAACAACAATTAATAGGTTACTACAGGTGGTAGAACTATAGTTCACCGGGGAAACTACCACTATCACCCTCATATTTTTTTTTTTTTTTTTTTTTTTTTTTTTTTTAATTAACAAACGAGCATGCAGGCCCCCTGGTTTTAAGTGGTCACCACAACCCAT
>DWKL01004196.1:0-10792 GCA_018249415.1 Phareas burnsi
AACGGAACTTCGGTTTTGTTTGGGGTTGGATGTGGGTGTCCATGGGCTGTGGTGACCACTTAACATCAGGTGGTCTGTATGCTCGTTTGCTACTTTACAAACATAAAAAAAAAACCACGAAGAGTCCTACTGCCTTTTCTATTACAGTAATTTTGTACATTTATGTAATTTCATCCACACACATATGCGACCAATCAAAATGTCACGTCACAGATAATACTTCTGATAAATAATAATGACATTTTGGTCTTTAAGTAGCCATAAAAAAGTTTTTTAACAATTCTTCGTATATTACCGTGCACTACAAAACAAAATAAGACTAATTGATGACCCTTATGGTTCAGTGGACACCGTAGCCGTTTACCATGTGAAAGGTCCCAGTTTCGTCTGGTCAGGCAAGTTAAAAGGCTCAGGACTTGAGTATTTGTGTACTGTTTTTTAAGTGTAAGTACTAGTACCAGTACTTGATACCCAAATTCTATGCCCCAATGGCTCCCGCTTTGTCCAGCGAATAACGCGCTAATTGGCCGCTTAATGAAGTTCGAACTGAGACAATGGCGGCGCTAACGAGCGATAACGTCGCCAACGATGCAATCCGTATTTCATCTCAATTACAATATTATGAGCATAATAATAATTATATTGTATGAATGTTAACGGTACAGTCGTCTAAGTAAATTGTTGTTTTGCACCATTGTAATATCATAAAGCGGTGAACTCTATAGTATTAGTAAGCGGTGAACATATATCTTCAAATACTACTCAATTGATCATTCCAATAAAAATTTTTGAGAGTGATATAAGTTGTGTCAATTTTGGTGTCTCGTACTCGGGGTCCAGAGGTTAAATGTCCAATTTTTCTCCAATGTATGTTAGAAATTAATAAAATATTATATAAATTTTATGATTAGGTGCTGTACTATCTAAAGTTTTGATGTACAACCAAGAATAATACAAATATGTAATAATGATCACAATGTTAGGATTATTATTAGGATTTGGACAATTATTAAACATTATTAATTAGGATTTGGGTTAAATAATGAACGTCTATTACTGCCTCATTGCTGTGCACAAGTCTCATTTCAAAATGATTAGAAATAAGCCATATTCTGCCACTTTATATTTTACTTTATCACTTTACACACTTGCGTGAACTTTTAATGATAGCTCCCAGACTAGAGACGACGACGCCTTATATCACTATATTTTCCTTCAAAGCAAATGATAATAATGTTGAATACGAACGTGAATTCGAAAAGTCGGAGGTGCATGTTTGGGATTTTCACTCCGAGTCACTCGAGTTGTGAGTGGCCGACATGCTAACGAAATACAGAGGTCTACCACATTCAAACTGTTCTATCTTGAAGAACGTGGCGAGGATGAGACAATCGAGGCGTTCTAACTTAGTCATCGGGGGTAGCAGCGTGTCTATGGCCGATTTCACGTAAGACAAGTCAATTTTATTATATTACAGATGTCTCTGGCGGTCTGATCACTTATATTAGTTTGCTGCTTCCATTATATTAAAACAATCTATCGATACTATCGGCATCTATACCACACCCAACTCTGGGATTAATATTTAGGCGATAATAATTGCTATGTTATCCAATATTGTCCTAAATACCTCACGTTAATGTCGCGTTGAGAAATTAGTAGGACCTACAGAATTGCCTATAAATTACTGAGGAATTTTATTATTATCTATTAAATTGTCCGGGAGAGACCATTAGGCACTGGGTACCAGGAACGATGTATCGTGGATTGTTTATGCGGTATGGTGTAATGGCTTTAACAGATTTATAAACAAATTGTTCAAAATAATTTAAAATTATCGAAATAAAACGCTATTTAAAAATACATATTTTTTTGTTTTTATGTTTGAAGTGAATCAAATGAGCGTGCCGGCCATCTGGTGTTAAATAATTACTGCAGCCTTTGGACACCCACATCTAACCTCAAATGGGACTGAATACCCATCTGATGTCGTACGTAGATGCATCACTACCTGAGGACTAAGATGCTCGCCTCGCTGTAAGTGTACCCTACAACCGCACTTCCGTAGCCGAACCACAAGAATTGCTTTACGGCGGATTGTGAGGGCAGTGCTTCGTCCCCAGTCGACCTATAGTTCTACTATCACGTACCTTTATATCTCATTTAGTCTTGACGTTAGAAGTGACTAGTGTATTTAATGAAATAAGTTTAATAAAACCTGAACCTCTTGCATCATATTAAGGGAGATCCCATCAAACACACCTAAGCGTAACACTGCTATTATGCCGGTGGTCCCTCGAGTCGAGTCGAACCATCATCACATACAGAACTTCAGAAACCATGAAGTACATCTCACAAGTCACAAACCATGAAGCTTTGCTTCATTTTGTCTCTTTTGTTTTGTAATAGTTCCAAAACTCAAATGAATTAGTCAGCTGTCACTGCTTAAATATTTTTCTCTACAGATTTATATTTTCACATCTATCTACATTAGGTCTCGTGACAGCAATTTTTACATCGTCTTGGGCACTAAAAGGTTTCTATTTTTAACATAAACGCAAGCTTTATTGGACATAGATTTTTTCTGAAAAAGCAAAGAGCTTTTAGATGTACCGCTTACTTAGCCGCTTTTTCCTTCCATCGGCCTTTGGAGATACATTGCTGAACATATTCCCCACATAACACTCTTGACATTGACGTTTCTTGCCCCCTAAATACCGTAGCTTCCAACTGTATTTGCACCAAGCCAGTAACCAACTCCGTTTGAGTGCTCTGGGCTCTCACGTGGTCAGACATGTTTGCTATTTCCCTTTCATTTGACGACCCGCGTGGCGCATCATTTACCATACTGTTCTGACTCGCAGAGAGATCCGGATCCAACTGCCTGCCAGGCAGTCATTTGAATGATGGATTTAGATTTCTGTTCTGGGTTTGGATGTTTGTGTACTGGCCTTTGGATGTATCCATGGCACCTCCTACACAGGGTATTCTAGTAAGGGTCTATGTGTGTAAAAAGCACTCTTTATTATCCTCTCCGTTGTCACTCCTCTAAGCGATGTACCCGATACGTTTCTTACTTCAGCCTACTAACTCTGAGAATTAGGTTAGTAAGTTTTATTCGGATACTATATTCGTCTTTGTAAAACATTTTATCGTCCCGAATCAACAGTAGTACACCATTCAATTAATTTAAAAGATATTGGAACTCTCAGTCAAAAGTCGCCGTTACAATTTCTAAAACTATGGTCAATTGCTGTTGTCCGGCATTCACGCCAATTGGGACCTCGTCGATGTCAACGTGATAAAGTCATGGAAATGATTACCACATCTTAATTCAAACACAGATATTCATGACTATCGACTAAATGTTATTTGCATTTTACAAAAACACAGCTACGTCATCAAATACGAGTATGTTTCAAAGGTTCAATCGGAAAAAACCTTTCCAAAAATTTGAGTATAATTTAGACAAAATCTCCAACTCTTTAATAAAACTTGAAAACCAAATTAACTACAACGAACCTGACATTAAAACCCAACAAAAGAAAAAGCCACAAAAACCCGTAGAAACGAAAACCATTCCTTCCTTTCAAGGGGCTGCAGCTAATTTTGAGGTATTTGCGTGTCACGTATCAATAGAGCAAATAGGAACAAAATTAATTCAGGGAGGAAAAACCCTCAATACTCTAGGGCCGGTATTATTCACTACAGCCATCAATGTTACGCGTGGTCCGCGTAATCCAATTGGAAGCCACAAAGGATTCCCGAACAATTCCGAGCTTATTTCAATATTAAATAAAGCCACCGGAACGCCAATTGTATCAGCTGAATAGACAACAAGGGTTGGAGTAGAATTAAGTACACAATAAGTACGGCAGAAATAATAATTATGGTAATACCTATAAATATATTTCGTAATCGCGGAAACGTCGATATTACCTTACTCCAAGGAACAGATTGTTCTAGGAAAATATGATGAAAACGTGAAAGTATCAAAAACTCGGTATTAGAAATATATGTTTCTTTTATATTTTTGAAGAGTAGCAAACGAGCGTGCATGCCGTCTGACCTTAAGAGGTCACAAAAGCCCATGGAATCCGACATCTAACCACAAACAAGACAGGAGCCTTGTCTAAGATCGTACAAATGCGTCACTATTCCTAAGGACAGAGATAGTCGCCTTGCGTGTAAGTGTATCGGACAACCTCTCCAACTAAATTACAAAAATTTCTTCGGGGATCATGAGAGCGTGTTGTGTGGACTGCAATACTAGTTGGATTTACACTCAGAGTCGTATATCTACTGATTGCTTTGACTGACTGCTATTAATTTTTTGACGTCATGGTCTCTTAAATACGGTTAACATAGAACTACTTTAAATATAAAACATTCCGTGTGTTAACAAAAGCCAAAAGTAAACTCATATGTATCTCGTAATACATTGCAAGTAATTTTATTTATCACACTGAGTTAACCTAATCCATATCAATTAGAAAAACATGTAAATATTTATTACAAGTCAAGTTTTATTCACGTTAAAATTTTCTTTTACATTGTATAGTTTAAATTCTACGCCTCCGAGGAATACCATGTTTTATTCTAAAAACTACATTATATTATCATCATCAAAAATAATTTCATTTACATATTTTTTTATACAAAAACTAAAACTACTAATCCTATTCATGTAGAAGTTTTAGTGGTAGAATTGTGGTCTGACAGTATTGACTTTAGCGCTAATAGCCCTATAAATAGATAATAAAATAACTTTCCCTCTACAAGTGAAGTTTCAGATGCCTTCCGTGTCCCCGTCAAGTTCCGGATTAATTCCGCCAACCTGCGGTCAGTCACTTGAAACTTGATCGCGTAGTTCAAACGTTGACGAACTTGTAACTCCGTAAGGATTTGCTATCCGTGCTTCAAAGAGACGAATCAGCTTTAATAACTCAGCCCTTAAATGTTGCATAAGTGCTTTATGTTCCAAGTCTGGCCCTTAGAAATCTTATTGGCATAATTTATTGTTTGAACCTTTGAATTTGTAAGTACTTACTACCTACCGTATTATCCTAGTAATTATAACCATCATTTCTATTTCAGATAACACTATCAACCGATAATTGTATGGTTTATTTTATATCAATTTACGATTATATTTCTTAATTTTTATATAAAATACCAAATTTCAGTATAACATTTTCAAATATTCTGTTTTAAAATAAAATTGCTGTCAGGAGTTTCCTCATAAATATTTTCATCCTTATCCATATCAGCCGTACGAGTATATTCTGGTTCCCTAACGCTTCCGAGAGAAATACATTCCACGGAAGGATTTACGGGGCCTCTTTATTGGAAGGAATTGCAATCTCTCAACTCGCCATTCTGCTTTATTTATTTTATTCTGTGAAGGATTTTCGTCGAGTTCGCGAGTAAAGGTTTTCTTAGGTAAGGTTCAATTTATGCCTAATAAGGAAGCCGTGTAATATATCCAATAGCGTCGTTGTATTCGATATCCTATAGATTTATCTTCAGCTACCAAATAGCTTCGAATGTTTGATTATAAGTAGCCGATATTATGAATTTTCTTTGAATGACTATGAGTTCATTCGAAATTCTTTCTATGAATGACTATGAATTTATTCGAAATTCTTTCTATGAATGATCATGAATTTATTCGAAATTCTTTCTATGAATGACTATGAATTTATTCGAAATTCTTTCTGTGAATGGCTATGAATTTATTCGAAATCCTTTCTATGAATTAATTCGAAATTCTTTCTGTGAATGACTATGAATTGATTCAAAGTTCTTTCTATGAATGACTATGAATTTATTCGAAATTTGTAACTCATAAAATGAGTTCAACATTTTGATAATTGTGTAGCTATATAAGTCCAAAAATAACTACGAATAGCAAAGTTCACATTTTTACTTCATCGTCAACCCGTTATGTCCCACTACAGGGCACGGGTCTCCTCTCAAAATGAGAAGGATTAAGCCATAGTCCACTACGCTGGCCAAGTGCAGATTTGTAAACTTCACACACCTTCTTGAACTTTACAAAGAACACTCAGATGTGTAGGTCTCCTCACAATATTTTCCTTCGCCGTTAAAGCAAGTGACAATTAATTTCTAATACGCACATAACTTCGAAAAATCAGAACTGTGTACAGGGTTCGAACGCCGGACCCCCAGTGTGAGGGGCCGGAATCTTAACCACTAGGCTATCACATTTTTACGTCAGATATATAAACCATTCAACTTAAACAGTCTCGGTATTAAGAACATCTCAAGAGAGATATAAATGAAACGAACGTTTTAAATTGAAATTAGTCAAGAAAGTGTCCCACTGACAAGGGATAATAGGATACCAGTTCGTTTGATGTTAAAAAGTCAATTTATCCCAAGGATATTTAGCCAAAGTAGTGGAATTCAACTTGAGACCAGACACGAGCTCGTTTCTACTTCAAAGTACTAAGATGGTATGTTGTATATATTATAGCGGAGAGCTATTCTTTTGGTTTCTATGCTGGTGGTCCAAGGTTCAATAACCGGGCACACATTTTTCGAAGTTATATGCGTATTAGAAACCATCTATCGTTAGCTTTAAAGGTGAAATAAAACATTGTCAGGTTGCAAGATACATGACTGAGAGTTTTCTATAAAGTTTTTAGAGATGAGTGAAGTCTACCAATCGACACCTGCCCAGAAGAGAGACAGCAGCGAATTCGCTGCTGTCTCTCTTCTTATCTTCTCATCATTAATTAATGATGATGAAGTTTTTATGTGCTTAGGACGTTAAGTTATCGTTGAAATACTTTAAAGGATTCGTAATTAAAATTAGATTTGTTTCAAGACTTCCATAGGCACTACCACGCTCAATCGTTTGTATCCTCAATGTAGTTTACTCGCTCAGTGTGAGACAAGATAATTCATGTCGAAGCGAGTAATCTAATTGAACAGAATGCTAGCGCGGGGAATTTCCACTTTGCCATTTAGCTACTTGGAATAATAGCCGTTTTACGAAATAGTGGAGATAACTTTGCTCTTTTATAAATAATTATGAAAATATGTACAATAGTTCAAGTGAATCCCATGACTCTTTACTTTTGAATTTATTATTGAAGTTATACTATTTATTTATGATAGAGAACAATGATGAGGGAATTTTTACATATACGAGCACGCTGTCACACGAAAACGACAGGAAGTAATTAACTGTAAAGAGCTGCTTATTTGTTCATGATGGGTTGATGATGATATGTCATCAAAAGATATCAAGAAGTGAGAAAAATGTAATGTGATGCAATGTAATGTAATTTAATGTAATGTAATGTAATGTAATGTAATGTAATGTAATGTAATGTAATGTAATGTAATGTAATGTAATGTAATGTAATGTTATGTAATGTAATGTTATGTTATGTAATGTAATGTAATGTAAATAACTCTTCTTATTCCAGATTTATTTTATTTACATCAAAACAGTAAGAACCTTTTTTTGATATAAATACACGTACTAAAACCTGCGACCCAAAATGGGATATTATGGGATTCTGTAGCCAAACAGCAAAACCGCAGCCCTTTTAATTTCGATGAAATATGCATAATTGAGCAATAGAACTGCCTAGATTATCGCGAGCCAAGTTTGTAATTCGTCAAGTAAATACGACCGATGCGAGGCCACTGCGCGCAAGAGAGAGTATAAAAAGAAAACATGAGACCAGAATCGAGCTGAGGAGCATAGTCTATATTGATTGGACAGATATGAACTAAATATTGTTATATATGTATATTGATATAATGCGCAGTATACTACATGTATTACACTACTATACTATACAAGTACTACATGTATTATAATGGGAGTGGAGGTTGTTAGGACCTTTAGAAATAATATTTCTACGGGACTCTTTTTCAGGCAACAATTATGGTTTTCTGGAAGAGATCGGTATTTAGTGATAAGGCCGCCTGTTGTACGTTAAATTATGTGTAGTCCTTCTCATATATGTCATTTGGTGTACAATAAAGAATTTTTGTATTGTAATTAATGATTTGATGAAAAGTCGTTAATTAGTGTCTTAAAAAAGTTAAAATGGATGAATGAGTTCGCGTTTTTAAAGTAATACACGTCTTCCCCCCAACTCTCCCACCTCTAACTTTTGGTAACAAAAATAAAAGTAAACAAAAACATGAAAAACACTTCATGGTATTATCTTAAAAAAATATATAAATGAAATAGTTTTGTTTTCAGTGTCTTTGAGAAATACTATGAAAAGTTTAACAAAGTTAACGTTTGTCCCATTTGCGGAACCTTTGATTGAGCGTTACTTAAGACGCACTTGGGCACTTTTTTATCATCGATCCCGATCTTCGGCGACCTATGCATTGGTCACAATGCTTAGCATATAGCAAATAAAATTAATTAATTATATATTTCTTTTTATATGTTGGTACTAGGCATGGGTCTCTCCCTATAACTGGAGCAGGCCTGGAACATACACTACCACGCTGCTCCAATGGGGACCGGTGGAGATAGGGGTTGCATGGCCAACCCGTGACGAATGTTTTCAACCCGCCTACAAAGCCTCCGACAAGGTTTAACGACTGCTACCCAGTAATAACAATGATGACCAACAGCTTAACGTGCCCTCAATGAAAATTTGCGCGCGGTCTTCCACCCAATTCCCGACCACGCCTAACATTGCATAACTTTGCAGATAGGTTACGATCTACACTAGCCACGAGGCTACGCGCTTCACATTTCTCTTCCCGGACAACTATTTCCCGATTGCAGATGTAGGAAAGTCGCAAAACTGGACGTGCAGGGGAGTGAAACGATCCCGATTACACCTTTGAACGGGGCGAAAAGAATTTATACAGCAATTGAAAATTTATACAAGCTCTAAACACGTTTCGTGGTAGCGCGATATAAATATTTTTCAATCGCTATTGAAGTGGGCAAATTCAGCTTAGGTAGGTAGTTATTATTGTAAAATTGCTATTAATGGTTTGGTATTTATGTTAGTATGTGTGTGTGTATGTTTGTGTAGATTGGTAGATTTCACACACCTTCGAGAACTTTCCAAAGAACTTTCAGATGTGTAGGTTTCCTTCACTGTTAAAGCAAGTGATAATTAATCTCTAATACGCACATAACTTCGAAAAATTAAAGGTGCGTTCGGGGTTCGAACCCCGGCCACTCAGCTCGAGAGGCCGGAATCTTAATCACTAGGTTATCACTGCTCTTATTAAAATATGTACCATTATACATATTGGTCCCGGATGGTCACGAAGTTTTTTTTTATCATAACCTAGCGATCAGGCAGACGGGCCTCTTGATGCAAAGTGGTCATTGTCGCCTACGGACATTTGCAACACCAGATGAGTCGCTAATGCATCGCCGACTTTGAAGTAGAGCTCTTTTTGCACCTGTTTTGAAGAGCCCCAAGTCATAGCGTTTCGGAAATATCTCAGAAGAAAGTTCATTCTACATCTTGCACGTAAGCGGTAAAAACGAAAACGCAAACCAAGGCCGCCGCGACTCCAATTGATGTGGATCATCATCATCCTACTCCAAATAGTTTATCAGAGCTCTCACTATTGTAAAGCCAGTAGAACACACAGAGGAAGAATATGTCCTTCCGTAGGTCTAAGTATTCTAGCCAATCGGTATTTCCTGGGTGGTTCACTATTCAGAAGAAGTACTTTACCCTAACTTTATTTAAATAATATGTTACTACATCAAGCATTCGATATACCAAGCATTCAAGTATAAATTAAATTCGCTAGGAATAAAGTGTCTACAACTAGCCAACGACGCTTGGGTTTCAAGATGGTGGCAAGTCGAAAGTTTGGCGACGTGCCGGAAACTTGAGATCACGATTACACCTATAAACGGATCCGGAAGAATTTATACGTCCATTTGACAATATATACACGTTGTAAATAAATTTAAAGCAGGAAAACTAGTTTAGATATTTTTTAATACTGTTTTTTATTATCTTAGTGGTAATATAGTAGTTGCAGTGATAGTAAAAACAGTGATAACCTAGTGGTTAAGACTTTCACACCGGCGGTCGGAACTTCGAACCCTGCACGCACCTCGGCTTTTTCAAAGTTATGTGCGTATTAGAAATTAATTATCACTTGTTTTAACGGCGAAGAAAAATATCGTGAAAAAACCTACACATCTGAGAATTCGCTGTAAATTTCTCGAAGGCGTGTGAAGTCTACCAATCCGCACTCGGCCATGTGACTATGGCCTAAACCTTGTCATTCTGAAAGGAAACCCGTACCCAGCAGTGGGACATTAATGGGTCGATAATGAAGTAGTCGTAACATATTATTTCGTTTTTTCAACTAACGTTTTGTCGTAGGACGTGACGTCATGTAGTGTCGAACTTCCATTCCAGTATTCAGATAATATTCGGTTCTATCACCCAGTGTATAACAAAGAAACATACCGTGAGCAGTGTTGTCCAAGGATGGCAGAGCTGACTCATCATCAGGAAAACTACATTATTTCTCACTCGTTCCTTCTATGCTAAAATGACTGCGAAGTAGGACACTTAATAATTTTGATACAAAACAAAGGACAATGATGTGATGATGAAAAATGGCATTAATTTAGAATTATAATTTAATATTTTTTTTTATTGTAGTAAACGAGCATGCAGGCCACCTGATGTTAAGTGGTCACCACAGCCCATGGACATCCACATTCAACTTCAAACGAAAACGGAGTTCCGTTTGAGGTTGTAAATGGATGCGTCACTACTCCTGAGGACTAAGA
>DWKL01004197.1:0-10791 GCA_018249415.1 Phareas burnsi
TGATTTTGCAGACATAGTAATACGGTGAAAAAATAAACCAATGTTTATAAACCTTTCTAACGCTCTTCTTCTGTCCACGTCTTTGTCAGATCTGTCAATCAGACTTTGCGATAGCAGTTTGCCCGGTTCTTACACTCTTAATATACGCTCACGCAGGTCCTTTGTGTCTGCGTTGCGCTGACGGCAGTCCCTAAGCGATGTCTAATACGATATGCTGTATGACGCCACCATGGCACGCGTTCTGTGCAATCTTCTTTGTAAGATACAAGGCTGAACGGAATACGTACATGCTTGCATGGCTACACCTTCTTAAAGCTTTTTATTCGAAATACAACTAAATATTTACCACGAAAAATATGATATCGAATGATATTTTTATACACACTGCAGCAAACAGTATTTTCGTAAGCCGGTGCGGCAGTTTGTATTAAAACTTGGTGAAGGGAACATTTCACGATATTTATTTGTTACTTTGTTGAAATACACAAAATCAAGACAAAGAAAACAAAGCGAGGCGTAATAAATGAAGACTCCATTTGAGTATTTAAATATTGTTTATATTTGAATATTTCCGATAAATTTATATTTTCGATAAATTTATATTTGGTGGTTTTCTTTTGCAAAAAATATCCAAAGAAATGTTAAGTCTAAAGGAACTGAATACATTTCTACTTTCATATACATACTTAATAAGGTTTCTAACAGTTCATTTTAACCTTTCTCTTACCTTCACTACTCACATAAACTGACCTTAAATGAGATCTCGTAACATTTATCCAGATGTCGAATTCGCTGCTTAATGAAATTCAAGACGCCTGCAATACGAGGGTACGACAAATGAGTGCCGTTTGCTATTGATCCCTCGTTGAGCCACTCGAACATCTTAATTCCATCTACTGAAACCCAAATTGAAATACTTTGCTAAATACATCGATATTTCTGCGGGATGTGAACGAGTGAGTAACATCAAACAATTTTAGTTAGCACCTGGACCTGTTTCAATTTTACTTAAGTATCGTTTTAGTTTTTATCCTCCAAAATAAAAAATGTGTTATAAATTTGTAGTTTTCCTCTCTTTATATATGACTTTTATGGATTAATCGACTTAAGTATGGATTAACAAATTTGTATACGTATAAAAAGTTAGATGAAAATCGGATTAAATTTGTTGTTCCTATTGTTGATGAAAACTATCTGACCATTTCAAGACCATCAACTCTTCAATCAAATTATATAGAAATGTTAATCAATAATAATAATATAACAGCATAATTTCTTACTATTATAGATATAGGTGAAAATACTTTGATGTGTAAAGGGTCTTAATATTTAATGCTGTGCTTGAGATATAACGCCTCATTTAAAACTTTTATAACTTGTACAAACGTTATTAACACGAACGTTTTTGACAGAAATTCGGGGATATTCGAGTGTCTACTTGATAGAGATTATGTTTACCCATAGATTTAAATGATGTTTACGCATAGTGTTAGTTCGAAACCACAGGACCGTTTGCACAGCCGTCCATTGTAAATACGTCCAGTTAGGGGAGCGAGACATCCCGAGAGCTGACCGATAGAAGCCAATCGAGATCGCTCTTCCTCAATGCGATTGATTTAGTTTTATTACTGCTAATAAATTTGCCCTCGCTCGCAGCTGTCTGTGTAGCGTTGTGTAGATAGATAACCATTGATACTGGTTTGATTTCTGTTAGCATTGAGGTTCTAAGAGTACATTTTGATATGAGTTAAAATCCTCAATCGTATTATTATTATCAAATGAGTTTGTTAGTGAATAATTTTATAAAATAAAAAATAAATAATAAATAAAAAAATAATCACTTACATTTTTTTAAGTGGCCATAATTTCAAGGTAATTTGTGAAATGTTTTATAAAAAAAAATTACTTACAAATAGCTTACATATCTTAAATCGGTTGGCAGGCATGGTAACTTACCCTAATATTCAATTTCCTTAAAACATTCTTGGGAATTTATGAGGAAATATTTATTTATTACCTTATTCTACATGACTTGCGAAACTTGCTTTAACAGTGCTCCGAAATTGAGTAGTATAGTGAAAATTTGTTGAGTGATGAATGTAAATTTCATTTACAGAAGGCGTAGCTACCGTCCGCGGTCGTCTGTAAAGTTGGGGCGGACGCGAAACAAAGGGCTGGGAGCGGCGCATAAACAACTTGCAATAAGTTTCTCGGCGCGAAACTGACGTCAATTTCGCCCCGCACCTTGACGCTACTTGAACGCTAAATGTCTTTATTATTGTCTGTACTATTTATTATTTTAAAGTGTTTTATAGAAGTTGTTATTTTTTTGGGTAAAAATATATAACACTGTTACACGAAGCGCGCACAGCGCCACTGATTGCGTAGATGGTAACCGACCAACGAAGTTAAGCAACGTCAGGCGCGGTCAGAAGTTGGATGGATGTCTGCTAGTGGTTTAATTTCATACACGCTTCCGTGCTTCGGAGGGCACTTAAAGCGGTCGATCCCGGCTGTTATCATCAGATAGCAAATGTTAAATCTTGTCGGAGGCCTTGTGGGCGTTTTGAAAACATTCAACACGGGTTGGCCACTAACCCGGATTTCCACCAATCCTCATTGGACTAGCGTGGTGGAGTGATCTCTAGGCCTTCCCCAGTTATGGGAAGAGACCCGTGTGCAGCAGTGGGGCATAGAGGGTTGGGGCTATATAACACTATAGCAGGAAATAACTGGATTCAGATACCAAAGGGACTATAGGATTTGCCGTAATGAGAAGCTGTATTCAGAAGTGAATCTTCAAATGCTGATGCATAAATCGATATAAGAATAAGTATTTTTTTATTCTTATATTATTGTTGTTCGCATCTAAGGAACTTACAGCTTTACCAGACAATTTAGTACCTTGAGGAGTTTAGCCGGAGCAAAAAAATTAATACTCTAAGTAGCAATAAAAGTTATTCTGTCTTCTTTTTTTGTACCGCCTTAATCATTTTCTGCACATCCTCAAAGTTGGCTGGGAGATAATGCTATTTAGCATTAAGTCTTACTTACTTGGACAACATTTAGGGTTCTTGTGTGAAATTCAAAAAACCGTTCACGTGAGCAGAGCCACGCTGGGAAGCTTGTAAATATTATAAAGGCACGTTCGCGCCAATATTTTTTTTATTCCAATGCACCGAATCATTGCGCGGGCTGTTAATAAATTCTCCGATTCAGTGAGCGTTCTAGATGAAACAAAACTTTTTGGGAATACTGCTGGATAACTAGAATTTTTTGTTGTTGTTACGCTGAAAATGATGTAACTACTAGGATTATTTAATTCTAGAAACAACAATATAATGTTTCTTGAATTTGTATCTTCTAAACTGAACTGCATTTCTGACCTTTTTTATGTTCGATGAGTAACAAATGAGCGTGTAAGCCACCTGATGTTAAGTGGTCACTGCAGCCCATGGACACCTATATTTAATTCCAAACAAAACTGAAGATCTGTCTGAGGTCGTATATAAATGTGTCATTACTCCTGAGGACTAAGATGGTCGCCTCGCTGTAAGTGTGTCCGGCAACCGCACCTCTCCAACCAAGACACAAAAATTATATCACTGCAGATTATGAGGGCGGCGGTGGTGCTTTCTCGGATGAACTATATTTCTACATGTTTACTTTAAATGTAAATCATCATGATCAACCCATTCATATCCCACTACTGGTCACGGGTCTCCCCTCACAATGGGAATGGTCAGGCCGTAGTCCACGCTGGCCAAGTGTGGATTGGCAGAATTCACACACCTTTGAGAAATTTACAAAGAACTCTCAGATGTAGGTATGCAGGTTTCCTCACGATGTTTTCCTTCACCGTTAAAGCGAGTGATAATTAATTTCTAATATGCAGATAACTTCAAAAAATCAGAAGTGCGTGCGGGTTCGAACCCTGTAAATGTAATAATAAATAAAGTAAATGTAAATAAATAATAATACATAAGACACATAATACATACATAAGAACAATGATAGCTTAGTGTTATGATTCGGGCCCGTCAAGCTAGGGGCCCGATATTCAAATCCTCTGTTTTTTTGTTTATGCGTTTTAGATTTTAATTATAACTTGTTTTAACTGTGAAGAAAAATACTGTGAGAAAACCTACACAATTGAGAGTTCTCTGTAAAGTTATCGAAGCTCAGCGTCAGCGTGGACAACAGCCTATACCTTCTCATTCCGAGAGGCAACCGAGGCCCAACAGTGGGACAATGGATTGATGTTAATGCTGACGATACACAAACGTATTGCACCAATATAACAGTCGATAATAGAAGTTGCTTTCAAATCATAAAATAAAAATTGCGAATTGTTGGCTCGCCATTTCGACAAACGACACACTACACACAGAATGGTCTGTGAACGCCGGTTCATTGATTTTCATACGTAACATTACGTTACTCTCTTAATTTTCCTTTTTCCTTTGATACATATTTCAACAAGTTCGGAAGCCTGGTTGCATGCGGCGGAACTGAATAAATGATAACAAAATTATGTACTTAATTAAGCAAATGTTAATTATATTTTTACACAGGGGAACAATCGAGTACAGTAAATTGAAGTATTTATGCAATATGTTAAAAGGAATATTATGTTCGTTGGATCAGAATTGTATAATATGCTACCTAGAAAAAAATTATATTATTATTAGACTTTAATGTACGATTTTAAAGCAAAACAAATCTGCAATCTTAATTTACTACTACTAAGTTAATATATAAATTTAATTTTATACAAGATGTTTCGTTCCTTTTAATACTTAAAAGTCGATCGATGCTTTTTTAAAAAGCACGAAATCTTGGTTCTACAAAATGTGATGGTTATAGGAGAGAAATGGCCATAATTAACAGTAATTAAGTAAATAATTTGCTGTGTGCTGGCTTACAATGGCATCGACGAAGAGATTGCACTCAGGAGTTGATTTGTAGCATCTCACTGTGTAGTTAGTCATTTACTACAGTTACGAACGCATACTCACTCGTTCAGGAAGAGCTAAGCACGGTGACCAAGGTAAAACCCGCTTTTAAGGGACCTCATTTCCAGTAGTGGACTTGCAAGGGCAAACGGATAGATGGATTTTTTTATATAAGAAGAGTAGCAAACGGGCGTGCAGGCTACCTGATGTTAAGTGATCACTGCAGCCTATGAACATCTATATCTAAACTCAAGCAGAACTAAAGTCCTATCTAAGGTCGCACGTAAATGTATTACTACTCCAGAGGACTTAGATGGTCGCTCTGCTGTAAGTGTACCTGACTGAAGAACTGAAACACAAGAATTGCTTCGCGGCGGATTATGAGGGCGGTGGAGATTCCTCTCCAGACGAACTATAATTCAACCACCGACTAAATTGAATTGAACAATAGTTTCATTACGGTTAGAAATGCGATCACAACTATACACATAACTTTCGTTCAAATAACAAATCGCGTAAAGGATCCCAACTATATATAGGTATATATGAAGCCCGTTGGACAAAGAAATCGAAACAAACGGAATTTGGAATGTGAGGGGGAATTTGAATTTCGGGATTGAAAGAATAATGTACAATGTACAAAGCTCTCAGTACTCCAATGTTATTTCAGTTGTTTGAACGGTTGCATCAAAACAAAGCATCGACCGCTGCACGCATTCTATCCTCTGGTGTGCAATTACAAAACAAAAGTGTTAAATAGAATATTTAGGCGCACTAAATATTTCACTCCACCTATTATCATATTTCCCGTATATGCTCTGTTTATGGATTTGCATTACATAAAAGATATTTGCATTAAAGAGATTTATATAGTCAGTTATTCAAAGACATTATGATGACGCCCTCAGAATCCGCCGTGAAGCAAATCTTGTGTTCGGTTGGAGAAGTTCGGTTGTCTTGTCGGAGAGAGTTTCGGTTGTCTTGCCTTTTTTTTTATATCTAAACCTAACGATAAGGCTGATGGACCACCTGATAGGAAGTGGTCACCGTCGCCTATAGACATTTGCAACACCAGAGGAGTCGCCGGAGTTGTCTGCAGTTGCCGGGGCCATCTATAGCAAGGCGACCTTCTTAGTCGTCAGGAGTAGTAACGCATCTACGTACAGGATTTCAACCTTGTTTGAGCTTAGATTTCAATGTCCATAGACTACAGAGATCTCTTGACATCACATCCGCACGCTCGTTTGCTACTCTTGGAAAAAAGAGACTTTTACACGCGGCATTTTAACTTAATCCTTAGGTATAGTAACGCATCTGTGGATAAATTCACTTAGAACTTCAATCAATCAATAAATGGCGACTGTGGCCACTTACTATCAATTGGAGTGTATGGTCGTTTGCTGCTTTTTGACTTCGATAATACAAAAAAACTTGTAACTAATCCACATGAAATTAAGTTGCTAATGTAACCGTATCTGTAGCGTTAAAGCTCTACCTGAGGCGGTCTTCCGTGACGTTGCTAACCCTGAAAGCAGGTTGAAATGCTAAATTCACCGAATAACCTTACCTTACATTTCAAATCAGGGTACAACCGAAGCACTGCAATAGAAATAGGTGTGGCAGCGGTTCTTCAGAAATGAAACATTGTACGGAGAATTTTACCAGCTTTGAGAGATTATGGCCAATCACCAAAATTAATAGACCTAGTCATATTTATAGGAAACAGTATAAGCTTTTAAGTAGGAAGACAGTCCATTAGCTAAGCTTGTGACGAGACATCTCGATAAGAGGATCAAAGTGCAGGCTTGCCAGGATAAGATGTGAAAATGGAGTCAAAAACGTTAATAGCTTTTATTTCAACAAAATACGACTGTAAAGTAAAGTGTAACTATAATTTTAAACAATAAAGTGACTCTATGATTAATTTCAAACTAAAAAAAGCGAGCAACTACTTTTTTGTATGATGGAAGAAGCAAAATACCCTTGACCAAATCTACATGGGACAGTATTCGTACCTGAAATTAATCATAGATACCTTGTTATCTAGTTAAGTACTAAGTTGAGACGCCGTATAAAAATATAATATGTGCCTATCCACACCTTTCATATCAAAGAATTCACTTAAAGCGAAGAAAATGTTTTTGGAAAGCAGCATCCTAAATGTATACTTTTAAAATAATGAATTTAATGTTTTTCGTTACGCTAAAATAATATATTACGATAGTAATTTCCGTTCTACGAAAGGAGGTCAATTTTATTATCGTATATTTCACAATGCATGGCTAACGCCAGATGGGTACGCGAGATGGATAGATAGGGAATTTTCTATTAAGGTACAAACGTGATACGTGAATCAGAGAAATTCCCTCGTTTGATTTCCCCTGAGCGATCAGCATCGCAGGCCACTTTCGGAGCTTCGTACAAGTTTCACTGGGCGTGATATTACAGACTAAAATATTCACAATCTCGTTTCACCACTACTTAACGCAAAACATCTTGATCGCGTTCCCTTCATGTAACAAACATACAAATTAAGTCAAACTGTATAGGTTACATGCAGTTATAGCCTAGTGGTTAAGATTCCGGCCTCTCAAGCGGAGTGTCCGGGGTTCGAATCCCGCACGCATCTGTATTTTTTAAGTTATGTGCGTATTAGAAATTAATTATAACTTGCTTTAACGGTGAAGGATAACATTGTGAGGAAACTTACACATCTGAGAGTTCTTTGTAAAGTTCGCGAAGGTGTATGAAGTCTACCAATCCGCAGTAGGCCATCGTGGTGGACTGTGGCCTAACCCTGCTCATTCTGAGAGGACACCCGTGCGCAGCAGTGGGACATTAATGAGTCGATGATGGAGTATAGGATACATGGCGCGTGTATTTCATTTTATATTTCTACTTCATTCTGGTACTTTAGTTCACTAAAGTAATCTTATAAAAAGACGAAAAAATCTTCTTTCTTACATATTTATAAAGGACTAAAACAAAAAAGAATCCTTTAAGATAAAAAAAAAGAATTTAAAAATTCACTTTTCTTCTTTTTTAATTCACTGAAAAGAATTGGAGTAACAAAACTGGTAAAATTAATTCAAATAATTGATGTACGTGACTGACTGGTGAAAAAGTTCAAATGGAAGCACCGTACGAAGCAGAAAGTAAAAAAGAAGTGTTAAAGGGAACTCAAGTTTAATGAAGACTTCGGAAAGTTTGTTCTAAGACAGCTGTGGGAGATACGGCGTTGGTTTGGTTTTAATTTCAAACCTGTGTGAATATTATTACAATTCCAAACAATATGTACTGTGTATATAAGTACTTTGAGAGTATGAGTACAAGTTGTAAAAATATTACCTACAGTAGTGTAACACATAATTTTAGAACAACCATAAATGTTGGTAATATATCTATTGGTAAAATTAACTATAACTAAACTATACTTAAAAATAAGTTCTCAATGCAATATTATTATGGATTTTAATATAGGTATATCATACGAAATCTCTGGCATTTATGGACGGTTTCCGTTTTTTGTATATACTACTGTTACTTGGTACTTTGGTACTTGGTACTCTCAAGCGTATTGAGGCTAAAACAAAGAGAGTGAATTTGACAGGCGACGTAATGTCGCCTCTGTAGGTACGCAACAAAATATAGATTTGTTTAATTAAAAAAGAGCGACCTGTTGTCTGTACTAATATTCCGTGATTAATTTTGTTAAGCTTTAGTACTACTGATGATAATATCCCTATAAAAACCAGTATTAAAATGTTCTTCTTTAATAAATAAGTAGTCAGTGAAAACTTAAATTCTTTAACGAGTTAGCTGTAAATCATCTTTGGTAATAGTAACGCAAAAATATTTCAACTACCTACAAAAAGTGGCCATTGAAAAATTTTATTGTATCTACGCTTTGGGCCCATGCAATTAGTAGTTAAATAAATTTAAAAAAAAACTCTTTTTCATTCATAAACCACTAGGAGTATACTATGTCACACTATGTCGTGAGTGCCAAGGATTTATACAAAGACAAGCACACAAATACACAGACCCAGAACTGAAATCTAAACCCATCATTTAAATGTCTGCTTGGCTGAGAACCGAATCCGGAACCCTCTGCGTGTCAGATGGGTATGATAACCGCTGCGCCACGGGAATCGTTGCGGACAGTTATATATCTTTCTAAAATAGATAACTAACAATTACGTGAATTTAATTTTAGAACACAGTTTTCCTTTTGTTAAAAGTTTTACTTGTTACAAATAAGATGATAAGTTTCAGTGCACGATTGTTTGTCATCACCTCTCTAGCTGTTTATACTCGCCCACACCCTTTGTCCCTGCTATTCCGGTTAGATCCTTTGAACTGATTGTGTGCGGAACAATCAAATTTTCCAAACATTCCTTTGTCCCGCATCGGGAAATTCCTCGCTGTAATGTTGTTTACTATACGTGCTTATTATACGCGATAGAAAGAGACTTAATTAATTCGCAGTACGATTTACTAGTTAATAAAAACCACAAAACTTTTGTGCACGCAGATTTTACAATTTCACTGGCTTTAATAAATTTATCTATGAAATACGGATGTAATTTGCCGGTGTTATTAGTTCCAAAGAAACATCTGCTTATATTGAGCTCGGCTGGCTCAAGTTAAAATATCGTAGTTTTTTTCACAACGCGGCACTTTAGTTATTGGAAAATCGGATTGGAGAATATTGACTAACATTGGAGCGAAGGCAGCGAGGCCGAAGCCAACCACGCGTTGTACGTTATTGAAAGTTATTTCAAACCCGTCTGAGCCAGTCCCCGATCATAAGAGGCTTCAGAGGTTTGTTTTGGTTCAATTCTCGGGTAAAAATGCAATAAACAAATTCTTAAGATACATTTTTTTAAAGGTAATTTTTTTAAAATTATTATTAGCCATTGTAAGAACACTAATTGTAAGTTTAATAAACAGTACTTACAAAAGATGTAAATTAAATTTAAAATTATTTTTGCATTTAATTAAATATATTTTAAAAGTCTTAACGTTTTTAATATATTAACTGTAGATTATTGCAATAATGAAGTCAATAATAAAATATTAAAATTAATGCAAGTACTGAATAAATATGGCAAGTCTAAAATCTATAATACCATGATATAATTATACAAGTCTGTTTAACGGCTAACATAATTCTAAAGTTTTCGTGTGACGCGTGCTAACATTTTACTCTCATCTTTTTGGCCCGGATCCACCCGTTGAACAGTTCCGCTACGGAACTAAGAGAATTTTTATTACAAGGAATTCCATAGAAGAACTAGAACATTTCCCCTGATACGCTTAAAGTACTGTAACTTCAAAAACGCACAATGAAACAAAAAAAACATGGAATGTTTTTTTTTTTATTTTCAATTATATATTTATCTATTTATTTTTACCTCATACGTATGTACATTACCCAATGAAACCTTTTGATTAGCCAGATCGAGCGCCGCCGGCGCGAACATTACACCCTCCCGATTTACGACATGGTGACTGCGTAACGTAAATTGTGCCCCTACCTAACCCTCACGCACACACAAAAGCCCCGTGCTGTGCGATACATGCAACATTTCTGCTTCAGTAAATCGTATTTGCATTCGTCGATAGAGGCAGCATTTATTGAAGGTATTTAGCTCTGTTTCGTATTATCGGTTATTATGCTATAAAAAGCAATTTAAATAGATGCTATTGAAATTAGTATTTGTTATATCCCGAAATTTATTATTATTGATTAATAATTATTGGTTGAATAGATAATGTTTCATGGGATGGAAGGAGCAAACAGGCATGGCTTTGAACATCAGTTACGTAATTT
>DWKL01004198.1:0-10790 GCA_018249415.1 Phareas burnsi
AGAAATCGCTCTGTAGCGATAAGACCGCCTTTTGTATTGTTTATGTAAATATTCCTAAATGTTATTGTCTAAATATTTATATAATATTGAGCAATTTTACAGATAAAACGTATTTATTTATCTGTAAAATTGTTTTTAGTTTTAAAACGGGACCTTTATAATTACGTCATATACCCACGTCTGTTCGTCTGTCCATCTCGTCTGGCTGCCCGTCATTTCTGCCGTCCTTAAGCTATAATGCTGTTACATACCCAAACCACTTATCGAGTGGCGCAAAGAGGATGTAATTTTTAAAAATAAATGCTATTTAACAACTAGACGTCATCTGCGAGAGTTTGAGGTATCAACATTATATTTAATCGAGCACTTTCCGATAGTGGAGAACTTTTAGTTCGTATTTTACTGATTACGAAAACCTTAAAATGTCGAAATCGGCTAAATCTTGCATAACGGAATCTTAGCTTAAAGACGACAGTATTCTACTACATATTAGATCTATTTCATTGTTTAAACAGGAACAACACTCACATTCAGGAGCCCGCATTGTCCACTGCCGTCGTATCTTGACAAGAAGACCCTCTGGACTGATTCCCCATACTCATTCTCCACTCCGAAGCCAGTTCCTTGCGAAACAGCCACGCCTTGACCTTGCTTGATTCCAGCGCCAAATCCTTGGCTGATCAGCGACCCTTGTCCCTGGAACACCGCTTGCCCCTCTCCTTGGTTCAATCCGAAGCCGAACTCCCCGGTTGCTGAGCTTCCTTGACCGAATTGTCCTTGGCCTCGGCTGGCAACTCCGCCCTGGGACACTAAACCACCTCCGCCCTGAGACACTAAGCCACCTCCGCCCTGAGACACTAAAGCACCTCCGCCCTGGGACACTAAAGCACCTCCGCCTTGGGACACCAATTGACCTTGCCCTCTGCCGACGTATGCGCCTTGTCCTTGGGACGCTAATTGACCTTGTCCTTGACTGACTAATGAACCTTGTCCTTGGTTAACTAACGAGCCTCCTTGCCTAAAGCCCTGCACATTTTGCCCTTGAGCACCGTATTCTCCTTGACCGCCAGTGGCAATTTGGCCTTGTCCTTGGATTACGCCAGTACCGAATCCTTGGCTCACGCCTGTTCCCTGGCCAGCAGTCACGATCTGACCTTGGCCTCTCTGGCCCTGACCTTGAATAACACCTAAGCCTCCTCCTCTTTGGATTTGACCCTGTTGGAGAAAGAAAAATTTTGCATTTATTATTATTGTATTCAACTTGGCTGTAAACACAGCCTGTATATAAAGCGACAATATTAAAAAAAATGGACTGATATTGATTTTAAGTGGTTTTTCAACAAAACATTTTTCTTTTTTTATTCTTAACTGCTACTATTTATATCCCATTGCTGCGCACAGATTTCTACCCCGAACTGCGGGCGCCTGGACCGTACTCCACTACGCTGTTTTCACACGAATTGGTGGAGATAGGAATAAGTGATCAACTTGAGTCGGATGTTTTCGTAAGCCTCCCTTCTCTCCGCAAAAAATTTAGCCACTAACGGTCAACTATCAAGCGCCCGACGCCGCTTAATTTTGTAGATCGGTTACACTACCCACTACCCAAGTTGCCTTTCATATTTTAATTCTTAATATTTATAGAAGTTATAAATAAATAAACGAACCTGAGCATTAGCTTCATATTGTCCTTGGCCTTGTGTCACGAGGCTTCCTTGTCCTTGGTTCACGAGAGAACCTTGCCCTTGACCGACAAAGGCACCCTGCCCTTGGCTTGTAAGGGATCCCTGTCCTTGGTTCACGAAGCCACCTTGTCCTTGGCTTGCAAGTGTACCCTGTCCTTGGTTGACAAGAGTACCCTGTCCTCGGCTAGCAAAGACACCTTGTCCCTGACTTGTGAGTGTGCCCTCTCCTTGATTGACCAGTGTACCTTGTCCTCGGCTAGCAAAAGCGCCTTGTCCCTGGCTTGCGAGTGTACCCTGCCCTTGGTTGACAAGAGTACCCTGTCCTCGACTAGCAAAAGTACCCTGAGCCTGGCTTGTGAGTGTACCCTGTCCTTGGTTGACGAGAGTACCTTGTCCACGGTTGACAATGCCACCCTGTCCTTGGCTTGTGAGTGTACCCTGTCCTCGGTTGACTAGAGTACCCTGTCCTTGGCTTCCAAAGACGCCCTGTCCCTGGCTGGTGAGTGTACCTTGTCCTTGATTAACAAGAGTACCTTGTCCACGGTTGACAAAGCCACCCTGCCCTTGGCTTGTGAGTGTACCCTGTCCTCGGTTGACTAGAGTACCCTGTCCTTGGCTCCCAAGGACGCCCTGTCCCTGGCTGGTAAGTGTACCTTGTCCTTGATTAACAAGAGTACCTTGTCCACGGCTGCCGAAGATACCTTGTCCCTGGCTTGTAAGGGTACCCTGTCCTTGGTTTACAAGCGATCCTTGTCCTTGAGTTACAAGAGTACCCTGTCCTCGGTTCGCAAAATTGCCCAGTCCTTGAGATGTAAGAGTACCCTGCCCTTGAGATGTGAGGGTACCCTGCCCTTGGGTTACCAGAACACCTTGACCTCTTTGTCCTTGTTGGCTGTATGCTGTGTTGTAGTTAGAGCCAGAAGCAAGTTGGGTACCTGTTTAAGACAAAATGCTCTTTAATAGAAATACTCATTTTTGCTGAGAGATATTTGGTATCAGATGAGTTTATTATTAGATTTTGGACTCGTAAATATACTGTCAATAGATGGCGGCAGTTCATCCGGGGAAGTACCACCGCTGTCCTCACAATCCACCGTGAAGCTTCTTGTGTTTCGGATTGAGAGGTGTAGTTGCCGGGTAGACTTATTGCCATCTTAGTCCTAAGGAGATGTAACGCATTTACGTACAATCTGTTTGCTCCAGTCCTGTTTGAGGTTAAAATGGGTTTCCATGGACTGCAGAGACTTACCATCAGACGACCTGTAAACGCGTTTGCTACTTACATAAAAAATAATTTTATATTGTTGTTACAAGATTTCAAAATTAGACAAAAGTTAAATTAATAGTTAAACTTACATATCTGTAAGTTAATCAGATGGAGAATTTAAAAATATTCTGAAAAAACATGAACTTGACGGTTTAGCTGTGTCTCTTTAATTTTTTTTAATGTGAGAATAGAACCAAGCGATCGTGCAGGTAATCTGATGTTAAGTCTGTAAGTCCACACTTAACCAACGTGACATGTGGTCTAAGCAGTCTCATTCTGAGACGAGACGTGCTCAACAATGGTACAGTATGATTGACGATGATGATCATTCTGAGAAAGGTAGAAGTTGGAGCAAGTTTGGGCACTGTTTTTACTTTACCTTGACCGAGTCCAATGACTCCTTGACCACCGGTAGCGTACTGTCCCTGACCTCCTTGACTATATTGACCCTGTCCGGTTTGGCTGTATTGTCCTTGACCACGCGTGGTCTGGGTTGTCTGCCTGTTGAAATTTCCGGGGGTGAAGGGGGTAGCCGGGGTCACTAGGTTGGGGCCGTAGGGGAGAGTCGGTTTCGGGGTGGCATTGGTTCTGTTAACAAACATTTGATTGTTTTATAGACTCAACGAAGATGCAAAGGTAAGTAATCCGTTGAGATGTTCGAACATGAGTCTTATAAAGTTAGTTTAAAACTATTTCGCAACAATCTGCGACTAATATGTATGATGATATATGTTTCAATACATGCAGTGTGTACCGTCCTCCCCTCTACAAGACACATGCACAAACACACAGAAATATACACCAACATACATATCTCCAACATGTGTGTCCCTCTAAAACGGAGCATCAACAAAGTGAGTTGACTCTACGACGGTTAATTGCTAAGTCTAAAGCGCGGAAGAAAGAGCGCTACGTACTGTACGTTTTAAAATATACACTAATATACCTAAATATATATAACACAGGTGCCACAGCTGTCACAGGTTGAAGCCAAATATGTCGGTGGTGGTCACTAGTATATACGTCAAACAAAATGCGGCACGTGACCTGTCTACGTGCACGTGAATAATAACAATCCGCCAACGCCATCTAGCGATAATATAATAGCTATAATAGTGACACTAGCACCACGCAGTTATGTAATACGAAGAATGACGTTGCGACCGATCGGACAAGCTTCATTATACTCGCGGCCACCAAGCTGTCAACACGTCTGGAATCCGTCCCGTGTCCTTACAATCCTGCTCAGTGATTATTTTATCATGCTGTACGTAGTATTTTGGGATTCATTAATGAACGTATGGCTGATATAGATAAACCCACTGAGAATCTCTAAACTACATTTTTCCGACAAATAAATAAATAGGTGTTGGGGCAATGCTTCCGGAAATTACCTGAAGTTGTCCAGTCTGACTGATCCGGTGACTGGTGGTCTAACCGTGACTCCAGGTCTCACGTTGTTGGAGCTGCCTCGGCTATCCGGGACGTATTTTCCGTCGTTGCCACCGAAGACCCCGGGAACCCATTTACCAAGCTGGTTGGTTGGCCAAGGATCCGTGTAGAGCGGATCCCGACAGCACTTGCCAATGCGGCCGGTCGCTACGTCTTTACAATCCTGGTGGAAAATTTGGGGAATATTAATGAAGAAAATAAGATAGCTAGTGATGAGCAACGGACGTACTTCCGATCTTTCAACCCATTAATGTCCCACTTCTGGGCACGGACTTCCGCTCAGAATGGAATGAACTTTGGCCTCACTTTTATGATTCTGAGAGAAAGCCTGTGCCCAGCAGTGGGACAGTAATGGGACGATGATAATGTATCTGACTGAGCCACAACAACGCGTGTTCATCTTCAGCCAGTTACGAAATATAGAGCAACTTTCAAAATTTTCAATTTATAGGATAATTCAACTTTAACATCTTGCAAATTAATCTGCCAGTCAATTTCGGAACTGAAGTCAAAAGTCCACTCAAAAATCATTAATTAACCCGAATATCAATTTTCATCAACTTAAACTCATCAAGTTACATTCGACTGACATTACACTGATTAGCTAATTTCCCCGCGTGGCGGTATTCCATTTTTAGGGTACCGTACTTCAAAAGGAATAAAAAACCGTTATAGGATTCCTTTTTCTGTCTGTATGTTTGTTAAGATCCGTTTTTTAAGGAACGCGTCAAGGTAACAAGTTGCAATTAATATCAAATACTCAGATCAGCAATCTCTTGGAATTGTGAAAATATCAAGCTTTTAAGTCAATGCAATCAAAAGATACGGCCGTTTATGCCGTATTTTTGACACTCGCGAGGGAATCAAAACCTATAGGGTACTTCCGCTTCAATTTGGGAAGAAGCAATATCTTATACCACAAGTAAAGGGAAAAATCCGGAAACCTGTATGGAACTCTCGGGGTCCGACTCACATTTGGCTCTTTTTATATTTTAACCTAGCGATAAGGCAGACGGACTACCTAATGGAAAGTGGTCACCATCGCCTGGACAAACACAACAAACACTATATGCGTCGCCAGCACCGCTGGCTTTGGCAGATCTTTTTTGCATCTTTCTTGAAGCCCCATGGTGATTCATCAAAGGTTCCATCACTTTCAAACCTTATCAGAAGAAGTTTGAAGAGTAGGAAATGAGTGCGCAGGCCACCTAATGTTCGCTGATGTTGATGGTCGCTGCAGCTCATGAATATTCAAATCCAACCTCAAATAGAACTAAAGTCCTATATGAGGTCGTACATAGATGTGTTTACTATCCCTGAGGACTAAGGTGATGGCCTCATTTTAAGTGTACCCGGCAACCACACCGTTCCAACCGAAACATAACAATTGCTACACGGCGGATTATGAGACCGGCGGTGGTACCTCCCTGGATGTTCCCATCATTAACCCGGCACGGGTCTCCTTTCACAATGAGTCAGGCCATAGTTTACTATGTTGGTGCAGCCTGGTAGACATGACATACTTTCAAGAACATTACAGAGAACTCTCAGCTATCTAGGTTTTCCTTCAACTTTAAAGCAAGTGATAATAAATTTCTAGTGCGCGCATAACTTGGGACAATCGGAGGTGTGTGCGAGATTCGAACCCCGGACACTCGGCGCGAGGGACCGGAATTTTAACCACTAGGTTATCACTGCTCACTATAACTACAACTATGGTTCTACCACCTTTAAAGCTATTACTTACAATAAGCATAATGTTTAGTGTTAAAATTATTTTTTATAATTATTACATATATTCGTTCTGGCCATTGATTATTTAAGAAAAATAAACATTTTTAAATTATTTTGTTTTATATATTCGATTCGAGAGATTTTTTTGTATAGACGTAATTCTTTATAAAATAGGAAAAAGAAATGCGTTTTAATTTAAATTCCTGAATTAATTCGAAGCCAAAACATGAATTTGTCAAATATACGTTGGTTCTGCAATTCGGTATATAAACACATAACAATACTTACAGTAAGAGGTACTCTGTATGCATCCTGGTCTCGGCTGAGGATCACTGAGGTGTTGGAGATGACACCTTCGGCCGTGCAGAACTCGATCGGCGTGCACTTCAATGCTGCAGCGCATCCAGCTGGGATTTCACCTGGAAACAGGTACTTATGTAGAAAAAGATACTGTTAGTATAAAATATGGGGCTTCGGCTCATGGAGAAACATGATGTTATGTATCTTCGGATCAATGTAATGCGGTCGGGGTGACCGCTAGTAGCTAAATCATGCGCAACAACAACACGAGGATTTCCATGCTACGTGCTGGAATTCTAGTGGGGATAGGGGTGGCTGGGAACTACGGGTTTCGAGGGCTCCTTCTTTGTACGGGCAGTTTTCGAAGAAGTCACCCTTTAATGCCCTACTGCTGGGCACGGTCTTTCTTAGAATGAGAAAGGTTAGGCCATAATCTACCACGCTGACTAAATGCGGATTAGTACACTTCACATATCTTCGACACCTTACAGAGAACTTTCGGATGTGTAGGTTTCTTCCAGATGTTTTCATCATCATTAAAGCGAGTAATTAATTTCTAATACGCACATAACTTTAAAAAATCAGCTGCGTGCGATTCCGCACTGCTCACTTTACTGATTTTAAACAAAGCTACTTTAAACAATAATTAATATGAAGTGTGTAAATACGTCATTCTAAAGTCATAAAGTGTTTAAATCTTGATGAATAATGATAGCTTAGTGATTAAGATTCCGGTCACTCACGCTGAATGTCTGGGAGTCGAACTCCGAACGCACCTCTGATTTTAGAAGTTATGTGCGTATTAGAAATTAATTATCACTCGCTTTAACGGTAAAGGAAAATATCGTGAGGAAAAAATATGCACATCTGAGAGTTCTTTGTAAAGTTTTCGAAGGTGGGTCAAGTCTACTAATCGGCATTGGGCATGTACAGATCTGAAAGTCAATTTTAAAGATCTAGAAGGTGGATCAAGTCGCATCCGCATTGGCCATCGTGGTGGACTACGGTCTAACCGTTCTCATTCTGAAAGGAGACCCGAACCCTACAGTGGGACATTAATCGGTTGATGATGAAATACGTCATCGCCATAAAGACGTTGTAAGTAATGGAATCTTTCTTTATTAGTACTAAGAACCGCTTATTATTGAAACATAAAGGCAAATAGTAGGAATATGTATATATATTTCCTTATTAAAATAATAGTATAATCTATAATTTCTTACCGAGGCCTCCTACACATTATTATCATTAAATGCCTGCCGTTTTAATGTTGTCCATATTAACATAACATATGTGAAAGTATGTCTGTCTGTAATATTTTAATGTCCGATCTGCTGAACTGTAGTCGATAAAATTGGCAAGGAAATAGCTTGCGTACTGGGTAAGTTTTGGGTTTTATTTGATACTTTATGTTTGAAGAGTAGCACACGAGCGTGCAGGTTACTTGATGTTATGCGGTCACTGCAGCCCATGGACACCTACATCTCACTTCAAAAACTGAAGTTATTACAGAATGTACGTAGACGCGTCAGTGCGGTTGCCGGGCATACTTACCAACCAACCTTAGTACTCAAGAGTAACGCATCTATATACGACCTCAGATAGGACTTCAGACTTATTTGAGGTGAGATAGACGTCCATGGGCTGCAGTGATCACTTAACTTTAGATGATTTGCACACGCGTTTACTATTCTTCTCACATAACAAAACTTTTATGATCCATTTCACGTACGCCATTTGTGTTCAGCTGATTTGTGGAACCCAAAACGCGTCAAGTCGCGGGCGTTACCTACTTCTAATCCCCGACTAGTCAGTAACCTTACGCAATAATCTCCGTAATTTATGAACAATGAATGACATCACTTGACTTACTTGGCGCCGGTCCGGGTGTGGGTGGTTTCGGCCTTGGCAGCCTGTTCTCGTCTAAAATAAGTTGACCCTCGATGTAGTTCGGCCCAGGCGGCAAGCGGGTTTCTCTGTTGATCGTTTGCTCTCCGATTGGTGGCAAATATCCAGGAGCTGAGGTGGAGGACAAAGGGGGAATGTAGATAGGCCTGGGGGTCGTGAAGGGTCTTGGAGTGGTAATGAAGGTGGGGGTAGGGAAGGCGGTGGAACTGTAGACATTTGAGCCGCTGTTCGTATTGTCGACTGGGGGTAAGTAAGGGATTCCGGGTTTGAGGCCAGACCCGCTAGAGCCGGGGCGGTACACGCCAGCGGTTTCACTGCCAGCGGAAAATGAGTCGGTCTCAATGAAGTTTGATTGCCCGGTCGTTCCGAAAGGAGTGGTCGGCGCAACGGTGGACCCAAACGCGTTCGTTGACCCGACGGCATTCGTTGAGCCAAATCTGTTGCTGTTGAAAGTGGAGCCTCGGGAAGCTTCAAAGGAACTGGTTACGCCTCTATTGACGGATCCAGCGCCTGATCCGAATGAGTTAGTCGTGCCAGTTGAGCCGATTCCGAAAGACCCTGTGCCTTGACCTCTATTAGCGTAGGTTGAAGTCGATCCGAAACCTTGGCGGTCTACGGAGCCGGTAGCGAAACCTGTTTGCCTGTTGACTGTTCCAGCACCAATCGATTGGCCAGTTTGACTTGCGAAGCCCTGGGTGTCGAAAGCACTCTGTCCTTGCGCTCCGAAGGAGTTGGTCTGTCCTTGGGCCCCAAAAGCGTTGGTTTGTCCTTGGCCAAAAGCACCTTGGCTGGTTTGTCCCGAACTGAAGAGACCTGATCCTTGGGTAGCTGATCCCTGGAAGGTACCAGATTCTACTCCGAGAGAACCTTGGACGCCGCCAGCACCGATTGAGGAGACTTCGATCCTGCAGCAAATCTCCGTTCTTACGTTGCAGTATTGTTTCTAGAGGAAAGAAAGGGGAATTAGATTTCAGTTCGGACTAAAAACTAAGTAAACATTAACTTTACTGCAGCTATTTTCAAGTCCCACTGTTAGACTAGCGTCTGTCCCCATAACTAAATGAGGCATACAACATACTCCACTGCTGTAATTTTTGACGACCCGCATGCCGCAGTGGTTACCACACCGCCCTGACACGGACCGGATTCAGGATTCAATTCCCACCCAAACAGACATTTAAATGACATTAATATTGAAATTTAGTGTTCTTTTCTGGGTCTGGGTGTTTGTGTTCTCGCGTTTGTATGGATCCATGGCACCCACGACGCAAGGAATTCTAATGTGGGGCTATGAATGTAGAGAGGGTCTTTTTTGTTATGTAGATTGACGGAGGAAGAGACTGGATAGGGGTCAACTCGTGTTAGATGTTTTTACTATGATAACATAATTGGAACCGCTAGCGCAAGGTGCTCTCCGAAAGATGGAAGCACGCGAGAATTAAACCACTAACGGTCATCCAGCTACCTAAACACTAGAATTGCTTCACAGCGGATTTTGAGGGCAGCAGTGGTACCTCTCCGGACAAACCACGCCACCTATTAAACACTTGCAATGGAAGCGATCATGCTAGTCCTAAGGTGTAGTTTTATCAAACCGAATCGCAAGAATTGCTTCACGGCGGATCGTGACGGCAGAACTCCCCGGTCAAACGATTCTACCTCCAATTTTTAATACCGAACCCGCGGCAAGCCAGTTGCCATAAGAAAGTCCATGCATAACATTATTGGTCTCAGACGAGTCGCTCAGCAGCTGTCCTGTCCGGTAATCGAGCCATTGCGTAGCGTACTGTCGCGTGGAAAACACATTCTGCGCAAAATGTGTACACATTAAATTTATGTTATACTTCTCTTGGCGCGTTTTGAAAAGTTTCGCCGCGACCACGATCCATGCAACTGGGTCGAAATATCGGAAATTAAAGAACCGTATATCGTGACTACCGTTACACAATTAAAATATATAATTTCCGCGATAATATTACCTTAAAATCTTGTGCGTTATGAAAATCAGATGAGAGGAAACTTTTCCAAATGAAACAAAAGTTGCGTGCGCAGATATAATAGGATGAAGTTAGTGTCCAATGAATTCTCACTTTATTTACGGTCCAAGTTTGCACGTAATGCATACATACTAATTCCTGTTTTACCTTTTTTATAGACAAAATAGCGAAAATATTCAAATAAATAGAATTATTTTAAAAAATATGACAAAAAAGTAAAATTTCTCGCGTTCATACATAAGGGCACATACGCTTTTTATATGTATTTTATAGCATAAATAACGCTATATACATTCATAGCTCCACACTAGGATACCCTGTGTCGTGGGTGCCATGGACGCATACAAAACCCAGAAGAGAAACTTAAATTCTTTGTTTAGATTTTTATGAGTGCCACTACGTAACGCGTGTCGATATGCTAATAACAGTGTTTGAAGTTTAACGTGA
>DWKL01004199.1:0-10790 GCA_018249415.1 Phareas burnsi
GATTACAGATTAAAGGCAGTAGTGTTCACTTAACAGCAGGTGAAGTCATGCTCCTCAAGTATGTAAATAATATACAAAATAATTAAAGATAAGATAACGTTTTCTTTACTCATAACCCCACAGTACGATAAACTGTGTCGTGGGTGACATAGAGACACAAAGACAAGTCTAAACCCAGAATAGAAATTTAAATTCATCGTTTAGATGTCAGCTGGACCCGGAATCAAAACCAGGACCTTTTGCGTGTCAGACCAGTATGGTCGGTCACCGCGGACTCTCTGCGTGTCAGACCAGTATTTTCGGTCACCGCTGCCCCACGTGAGTCGACGTAACCTCGTAATAAAACCTCTTCCTTGGAAGCCGGTTAAAAATTGGTGTGAGTTTAAAGATGACGCATATTTCGATACACTTACTTTTTTTAGTATATTCACTAGGTATGTATTAAAATACTGCGGATCTCAAACTTTCACAACCTTTGGCAAGGTTGCAAAACTTTGTTTGTTACAGCTGTTTCGTAGAACAGCAAAATTCAGTTACGTACCAACTTCAAATGTAGAATCTGCGAGATTGCGTAAATAGTGATTTATACCTTTCCTCGGGAGAGCAAGCCACTGTGACTGAATGGATACAAAAATTATATGTCTTTTATACCATAAAAGTTGTATCTGCGCATGCAGCCCACCTGATGACTGAGTGTTCACTACCGCTCATGGACACTTGTAATCAATCTCAGATATTATTGAAGTCGTTCCTCAGGTATTTTTATGTGAGAAGAATATGGCATCAAATAGGGCTGAAGATAGTACGTCGATGAGTTTCTACTCGGACTAATGCCCGTATTTAAAAAGAAGTAATTGCTTGTTGTAACTTAAAGTAACTTATCTGAGGTCGTACGTAGATATGTTACTGTTCCTCAGGACTAAGAAGTCTCGCTTGTAAGTAAACTCGACAACCACACGTCTCCATCTGAAACACATGTATTCTTCACGGCGGATTGTGAGGGCAGCGGTCGTACATTATCGGTTGTAGTTTCTATCTATCAAAATAAACTTCTTTGTTGTTCATTTACTTCTTTACATGAATTACAGCCTCTTTAAACAAAAAAAAACAAAACAAACTCTTCCTACACAAAGTCCTACAAAAGGATACTCTGTGCCATTGAAACATGCAAGACCAATACACAAACACCTAGATTCAGAACAGAAATTTAAATTCATCATTTAGATGTCTAACTGGCCGGGAATCGAACCCGGAACGCTCTGCGTGTCAAGTCGTGGTCAACAACCGCATCACGCAGGTCGGTGAAAGATCTAATTCAGCGAAATATTTCCTGGATTTTATCGGACTTTCCGTAGAAATATTTTACAAATGTTCGTTCCAACCCAACTACCAATACAAGATATTAACCGAGCGAAAAAAATTCCGTTCAACAATGGAGCGTGGCAAATAAAAATAATAAATGCGCAATTCTTTAGGCAGGGTTGTAAAACTGTCGGTCGCACTCGTGCCCTTGAGTTCCGACCGAGTTTGAAACCCCTGGCGGGCACGAGGGATTGATGGCACGTCAGGGGAGGTGAATTGTTTAATGATGTTTTTGGGTATTTGCGATTAAGGCAGTTGGATGTCGCATGCTAATGCCGTTTGTTTAGATTTCGACGATTATTCTTGTCCAATGTTCAGGTGACGTCATCTTCGTGTTTTTTTTATTATGGTTGTAGTAAACAGTCTTTTTTGCAGTCCACCTGATGTAAATTGGCCATCTGAATAATGTGTTCTTATTCCTCAGGGGTAAATTGAAATGCCTCATTGTGCCTGTCTTAACACTTCCTGAAGAGGAGACAGCAGCGGTAAATATTGTTATAAGAAAGTTTGGTTTCATTTTTCACTAATGTCACATTTAAAAGAAAAGATATAGGCGCCATCGGAATTGAAGAGAACGTTTATAACATTTGAAGTAATGTACCTGTTTATAATAATCGGCTGAACATTTTAGAAACATGGCTTTGTTTATGACAAGTAACTATTTTTTTTTGTATAACTGAAGAGTAGCAGCCGAGCATGCGGCCACCTGATGATAAGTGATCACTGTAGCCCATGGACACCTACATATGTGGGTGTCCATGGGCACTTTTTTTATGTTTGTAAAGTAGAAAACGAGCATGCAGGCTACCTGATGTTAAGTGGTCAGCACAGTCCATGGACACCCAGACCCAACAAAATCGAAATTCCGTTTGAGGTTGTATATGTATGCGTCACTACTCCTGAGGACTATGATGGTCGCCTTACTATATGTTTGCCTGGCATGCGCACCTCTCCAACCTAAACACAACAACTGCTTTACGGCGGATTATGATGGCAGCGGTGGTACTTCCCCAGACAAACGATTGTTCTACCACCTATTAGATACATATGTGGGTGTCCATGGGCCTCAGACAAAACTACTCCTGAGCGCTAAGATGGTGGCCTTGCTGTAAGTGTGCCCGGCAACCGCACCTCTCCAACCGAAACACAAAAAATGTTTCACCGTACGTATTTCCCCGGATGAACTACAGTTCTACCACCTCTCAAAACTATACTTTCAGTTCCCTCACTATTTGTGACGTATTTTCAAAAAGATCTCTGTCGAAAATTTAGTTTACTCCACAAAAATCCGCGACGGCGGATTCTGATTGATTGATTTGTCAGTTTGTGTACACTTAATGTCGATCCAAATCTCTGAAGGGTTGACTCGACTTGGAGAAAGTTTAGACGCTAGAGATGGATCGACTTGAAGACATAATGTCTACAGGGAAGAGATGTTTTAAAATTGTTATTTAATCTTTTTTATACGTATATACTAGTATGCTTTAGTTAAATATGTCTATGCTTGTATAATGTATATAAGAGTGGCAAACGAGCGTGCAGGCCACCTGGTGTGAAGTGGTCACTGCAGCCCACAGACACTCACATTTAAACTCAAACAAAACTGAAGTTCTATCTGAAGTCATACGTAGATGCGTCACTAATCCTGAGTACTATGATAGTCGTCTCGCAGTAAGTACCCAGCACAACACAACTACCCCACGGTGGATTATGAGAGCGGCGGTACTTCCCCGGACGAACTATAGTTCTATCCCTTATCGCAATTATTAATTTTTTAACGATTAAAATACAGTTAAATCATTTTATCTAATTATATCTATATACACATTAATTATCACTTGCTTTAACGGTGAAGGAAACCATCGTGAGGATACCTACACATCTAAAAGTTCTTTGGAAAGTTCTCGAAAGTGTGTGAAGTTTTTCAATCCGCACTTGACCAGCGTGACAGACTATAGCCTAATCGTTCTCATTCGGAGTGGAAATCCGTGCCCTGTAAAAGGATATTAATGAGTTGATGATGATAATGATGATGATGAATTATACTTAAAATTTACCTACTTTATTAGTACATTCCATTATTAAAAGCTTTATTACGTATGACACTAGAAACATGGCAAAATTTGTTTTTGAAACAATTTGTTAGCTTTAAATTTAATCGACTAGATAATTCTGATTACCAAAAACTGTTCAGTGATTAAATATATTTTTTAGATAGGACTCCCGTCCTATATCGAACCCGTTACAAATGTCCATGGGCAGTAATGACCACCCAACATCATCATCAAGTGTATTGCAAGCGCTTTTGGTGCTCGCATAAAAATGCCGCCAGACAGAACCTGTTTATGCGACTATTAATCTATAAAATGAACAATTTGCATTACACATTCAAGGTCTCGCCGGAGTAAGGTGTTGGGTTACTGGGCCACCGCCTACCATAAATACTAATAAATCTACCACCTGACTTTGACAAATGAATGTGAATTCTAGTGCCGCGCTTGAGCGCTCCAAGTTATGAGAGATGGCGGAGATAGGCAACCGATATGACCTAGTAACAAATACCCATCGGGTTATTTGGTACTAATTTGATGAAAAACAAACAAACGCTTTCTACACTCATAGTCCCACGCTAGGATTCCTGTGTTGTGGATGCTATGGACACATACAAGAAGAGTACACAAACACCAAGTCGTAGAACATAAATCTAAATTCATTATTTAGATGTCTGCCTGGTCGGGATTGAACCCGTGACCCTCCGTCTGTTAGACTGGTATGGAATCCGCTGCGCCACGCGCGTTGAAAAAATCGACTAAAAATATACTTTGCTCATTCCAAGTGTAAGTGAAATATGTTATAATATCAACTTTTGAACAACACAAAAGTTGTTAGGTTAGTTGATATGTAGCAGTTGATAAATCAACCAATAATTATTTCAAAAGTGGCAGAATTCATCGTGGTTTGACTCGGTGAGCATCACTGCCACACCTACTTCTGTTATAAAATAGCAGTATAATACCCTGATGTGGTCTGGTTTTAGTGTGACGTAACAGACAGAGAGTGGCAAGGGATTTCAGTTTACCTATCAGGGTTCGCAAAACACCTGTAGGCAATATCAGATAGGAATTACCTATTTAGAGTTGACTATAAATGTTCAGTAGTGGCAGTGACAAGTTGCGAACAGGCAATCTTTTTTTACGTTTGAAAAGTAGCAACGCCTGATGTTAAGTGTCCCTGCAGCCCATTGACACCCACATCTAACCTCAAACAGGAAGGAAGCCTATCTAAGGTCGTATGTAGTTGCGTCACTATTCCTCACGGCTAAGATGGTCGGCTCGCTTGTAAGTACACCCAACAACCACACCTCTCCAACCGAAACACAAGCATTGCTTTATGGCGGATTGTGAGGGCGGCGGTGGCACCTTCTCCGTCTAACTATAGTTCTACCACCTAACAAAGCAGACTGCATGCTTATTTAACATTTCCGAGCCATAAAAAAATAATTTAAAAATTATTATCACACTAATATTGCGCAATATCATAAGATGCAATAATGCAATGTCATAATAAAACAATAACTGAAAAATAATGTTTTTTTATTTTTCATTATAATTTTTGCATAATTTTATTGTGGATAAGTGCATTGTTGACGTTGGTCTGTGTCTCGGCCAAACAATAACTGAAACATCATTGTCACTAATTTTTCATTTGGTTGCTCTTTTAACTCGGATACTTTTGAGCTCAAACACAATACTATTCGTTGGTAGGTCAACGGCAATAGATAATTAAGGAATTATAAAATACGGTCAATGATACCAGATGATTTAGGAATTTTAAACGTAATAAAACTCCGGAGGTACCGCCACCATACCTATTTCTTTACCATACTACCATACCCCCTTAATAGAAATGTTATCGCTTTACTCCCATGACTTAGACACATCCACTTGATAACGATCCAATGAAAAAAGCGGCGTTTATCTCACTTCTGAATTTAAAAAAGGGCCAGTCTAATTACAGTTAATCCTCGTTATATGCGAAAAGCCGAAAATAATTACGAACGCAAAAATAAGGCACCCTTTTTTAACCTTTTGCTTGTTTTTTTGACGGCCCTCTACAACATACATTTTTAATATGATTTTCAGGTTATTTATAGCTCTGGCGCCGTTCGAAAATTTTTAATTGAGATTTTGCAATTTTCTGCTTCAAAAATCTGCTATCTAAGATTCTGTATCGCATGGCGGCATACTGTAGTGAAATTAGTGATCAAGAAGCTGGAGACCCTGGTTCGAATCCAAGCGTCTCTAATTTTCAAGCTATTTGTATGCTTAAGTAAATCATTATCATTCGTTTTAAAGGCAAAAGGAAACAAACGCGCTGTTTTTAATAATATTCATGAAGGTGTGTGAAGTCTACCAGCTCGCAATTACCCGGCGTTATAGTGCGGCTTTAACCCACCTCTTACTGAGAGAAAACCCTTGTCAAATAGAGGAACGGTGAAGGGATTATAATGATGAGGTTCTATCTGCTATTTTGAAATATCCTAGCGTTGAACATTTTTTTTTAGCCTTGAATGTGACAAACACCGCAACGTCAAATCGACGAGTGGATCGATTGATGTGTAGCTTCAACCCTTTTTATGTCCCACCGCTGGGGAAGACCTAGAAAATGCTCTACAACACTGATCCAATGTGGATTAGTGGAGATACGGGTTAGTGGCCAACCACTGTCGAATGTTTTCAAAACGTTCACAAGGCCTCCGACAATTTTTTTTTTTTAACGTTGGGAAATTCTTTCGGATACCACTCGTGTCGGCGGACAACGAGTGGTTATGCTGTGCAAGTTATCAGTTAAAACCCAACGGAGTTCCTCTGCGGGTGTTTCGGCCAGGAACCGGGGATCTATCTTAAGGTAACACACCCATGAAGGCCTCCGACAAGGCTTAACGACTACTATCCAGTGATAACAACCGATATCTACAGCTTAACGTGCCCGCCGAAACACGGAAGCGGACATGAAATTTTAACCACAAGCGGTCACCCATCCTAGTGCCGACCGCGCCCGACGTTGCTTAACTTTGTTGATTGGTTACGATCTACGTAAGCTTGGAGCTGTGGTTGATAGGTAATGTTTGTAAAATAGTAGATCGGTAGTGCGATCACCTGTTGATCATTGGTCATCGATTATCCTATTAATTGTAGTGACAGCCTAGTGGTAATTCTAATATTCTGGATTCTTAAGCCGAGAGCTTGCGATGACGATCCGAGTCTCTAATTTTTTGTAGTTATAAGTGTATTAGAAATTATTATTGCTTTAACAGTATGAAAAATATCAGAAACTTTCATGTTTATGATTTCTCCATTTAACTCGCAAAGGATTGTGAAGTCTAACTATCTGCTCTTGGCCAGCTTAATGGATCATAGACTTACTGTCATTGTTCTCTAAAAAGGCACGAGCTAAACAATAATGTGTCGATAATCGTTCTGTGTGGTGATGTAAATTACTCCCTCTCCTTCTCTGATGTCGTAGTATAGGCGGTAGAACTTGATAGGTGGTAGGACTATAGTGCGTCTGCGGAGGTAGCACTGCCGCTTTCGTCATCCGCCGTGAAGGATGTTTTGTTTCATTTGGAAAGGTGTGGTTGCCGGGTGAACCTACAGCGAGACGACCTTAGTCATCAGGATTAGTGACGCATCTACGTACGATCTCAGATAGGACTTCAGTTCTGTTTGTAGTTAAATGCAGGTGTTCATAGACCTTAGTAACCTGTTACCATCAGGCACGGTCGTTTGCTGCTCTGAAACATAAAAAAACTATTTTGAAGGGAAGAGGATGGTGGTAGAGGGTCGGCAGGGAGGAGGGGTGTTGCCACTGCTTCTTTGACCGACCTCAAATGACAATCCTATTGGAGTTGATGCCGAATGTCCATGGGCTAAGATCACTTAACTTACTATTAAGTCTCCTCACAAAAGATAAGGTCCTTTCCCGCACCATTGAATTGAACACCAAAGCCCTAAGTGCGACCACTTTAGTCCACTCGAGCGCCACATTGCCGTTATTGTAGCAATTTCCGCTTTCTCAGTGAAACAGAATGGAATCTCAGCGGGCGAATAGTTTCATCTATCTTTTTAGTTCGTGGTTAAAAGATATCGTTCAAATATAACGCTGATATATTTACCGTATAAGTATTATTTTCAGAAATAAAGTTTGAACAGATATTGTCTGGTATGAAGGATGAGGTAAGACGAAATATTACTGGCGTATATTTACACTATCTCCATATTTCGCAATCATTACAAAGAAAGAAATAAAAAAAAAAAATTGCCAACAACCTATAACAAACAAATGGTGCAAAATAAACCAATGAAACAAAGCAATGAAAAAAAAACAATACAATTTCAAAAAAACAACAAACCAAAATGTCTAACTAAATGTCTAAATGTCTTTGCTGTAGCATAAGGCGACAAAACGGACCGGATATTAATTTTTAATTTACAGGATTTGATTAGTAATAATAATTATTTTACTATCTATTATTTTTTGCTGCTCAATCAATATTAATTTGTACTTTAGTTGAAAGCCACTGTACTTAAAACTGACCCTAAATATAGCGAAGTTATTCATTAGATTTACTTTAACTTATATGGAGCTCAACTGGTATTAAATGTTCCATATTGGTCTTGAGCCCAAATCAATTTATTATAAAGATTTTTGATTTTAACTATACTATATATATTTCGACAATAATAATGCCTCAAATAATTGGTAGAAACATCATGATTGCACGAGCGTGTAGATCAACATGTTGCGGTCACTATAGCTCATGGACATCCACATTCAACTTCAAACATGATCGAAATCTTATCTAAGATTGTACGTAGATGCGTTACTACTCCTGAGGACTAAGACGGTGCCCTCTCTAAATGTACCCGACATCCACGCCTCTGCTACCGAAACACAAAAATTGTTTTACGGCGGATTGTGAGAACGGTGGTACCTCGCTAGTCGAACGATAGTTCTACCACCCATTCACTAGTAAAGTGCTAAAATAAATCTGAGAAAGTTATAACAGATGCTTTGTAATAAACCTAAAATTATTCTTGTTAAGTTTAAATACTTCGTGCAAATAAACATAGCACTAAAAGCTAGATATTCGGCGCAAAATTTGTATTACATCTGGGAGCACACGGATCATTTAGACCGTACCTAGTTAGAACTTCGCTTCAGTATGCCAATAAAGTCTAGATCATATTTCTTAAGACCCAGTTTAAAGCACTGGCCATGTCACGGGCGGTTAAAGATGAACGATAAAAATACTTATCTTGAAATTTACAAATACTGCATGTACTTTAGGTTTCTACCATTAAACACCTGGAATTCATTATTAACCCATTACTGTTCCACAGTTGAAAACAGAAATCCTCTCAGAATGAAAAGGACTAAGCCATAGCCCATCACGCTGCCCATGTACGGATTACTACACTTCACTAACCTTTGAAAACTTCATGGTAACTTCCAGACATGGTTTTCCTTCGCCGTTAAATCAAGTGATAATTCATTTATAGTTGAGTCAGTTTTCCATAAAAAAGAGATTTTGCTGTACCTAGCCACCACGCTTGGTTATGGGTGACGGGTAAATGAATACCTCTTTAAGAAGAAGAAAACTTTTGCCTGTCCCCAGGATTTAAATCCTTAGTTGCCTCTTACGACAGCCAGGGGAAGAATAATCGTGTGACTATTCTACGTCGACACACAGTAAGTTCTCTAACATAGACAATAGTCTATTTTCTTATTTAATTTCCATAAAGTTCATTTGATATTAAGTAATGCTTATACACGTTTAACTTTGGTACCGGTTTTTAGCTCTCTTCTATTTGAGCTTTTAAACATTTTCTCGCTAGGATATTTTCTGTCGTGTGCGACCTAAGCGTGCGGTCAAAAAACAGACTGGCCCAAAGACTTTCATAAGAGATTTCCTCCAGAGAATTCGTGTATACGGGGCGGAGGATCGTCTTACAGTAATGTCTGAGGCCTTGCAAGAGAATATTATAAAAATCGCCTTAAGACAATGTTAAGATAAAATATTCTTCACTTCTAAATATTGAGAGATTTTTTCATAGCATAGAAGTAGAAAACGAGCATGCGTTAGTGGGTGGTAGAATGATAGTTCGTTCGCGAAGGTGCCGCCGCCGTCCTCACAATTCGCCGTGACCACTTGACATCTGGTGGTAAAACAATAATTCGTTTGGAGAAATACCACCGCCGCCCTCGTAATCCGCCGTGAAGCTGTTTTTGTGTTTTGGTTGCAGAGGTGCGGTTGCCGAGGACACTTACAGCGAGACAACCATTTTAGTCCTCTACGTACGACCTCAGATAGAACTTCAGTTTTGTTTGAGGTTAGTTGCGAATATCTAAGGGCTGCAGTGAATAGTTAACATCAGGTGCCCTGCACATTCGTTGGCTACTCTTCAAAGATAAAAAAAAAGAAAAGGTGACCTGCACGATAGTGGTTACTTTTCTCACATACTTTTCAAAGATAAAAAAAAGAAAAGGTGACCTGCACGATAGTTGTTACTTTTCTCACATAAAAAAAAATCTGCGGAGTCGAACAACAAATAATTTTACCACCTTGAAATCTATTCTCACATCGCTTTATCCCACACGGCTCATTAGAAAACAGATCAATCTTCTTTATAAAAATGCTTTCAACACAGAAAAATAAGATACATTAAATTATATTCTTGTGTACTTGTTTACTTTTTAAAAGGAATGCAATATGATTACAATATTTTTAAGCAATACAAATAAAAATGGTTGAATTCTCTCTATAGACGCCACCGCCACTTATTCTGCCTTAAATTTTAAGCGCGCTCCCGTTAAGCTGTCGTTCCCGTTTCTTATTATTGGATAACAAACTTCTGACTTCAAACCTCGTCGGCCTTATAGGTAGTTTAAAAACATCCGACATAGGTTACTTGCTACCAGTGTCTTGCACAAACAGATAGAAGCAGATTAGAAACTGACTATATTTCGTCCGAGGAAGTACCATCCCCGCCCACATAATCCGTCGTAAAGCAATTCTTGTGCTTCGGTTGGAATGGGCTGGTTGCCGGGAACAATACAGCGAGGCGACCATTTCAGTCCTCAGGAGTAGTAACGCATTGAGGTTAGATGTGTGTGTCGATGAGCTGCAGTGATCACTTAACATCAGATGGCATGCAAGTTGGTTTGCTACTTTTTTCACATAAAAAAGCGTAGTGGGTGACTCCTGTTGTGTGAAATTAAGCAAGTCAAGTAATATAGAATTGCAGACATTCAAAAATACAGCATGGCCTAGTGGTAAGAAAGAAAGAAAGAAATAGCTCAGTGGAATGTACAATGTCATAATCCCGACTCAGGCCTTTAATTTTTTAAAGACATGTTCATTATAT
>DWKL01004200.1:0-10789 GCA_018249415.1 Phareas burnsi
CGGTTGGAGAGGTGCGGTTGTCGGACACACTTACAGCGAGGCGACCATCTTAGTCCTCAGGAGTAGTGACGCATCTACACACTACCTCAGATAGAACTTTAGTTTTGTTCTTTACTTCTCCATGAGCTGCTATGACCATTTAACACCAGGTGACCGCCACGCTCGTCCGCTAATCTTCCAATATAATAAATATAAAAAACACATTTGTTACATAAGAAGTCATTTAGATTTTATTAACATAGCATCATATTGCAAACTGCGATATTATTTGACGATGAAAGTAAAACGTAAAAAAATTCGATCGAGTTCGCTCAATAATTCATGCACTACATTTAATAAACTTGAATAAAATAGAGCGAAATCAAGTTTTTTACACGAACGTTGAATTATTCGCGTAAAATACTTGAACAGCTTTCACGTAAAACTATTTTTAAAATAGACGTTGCTTTTCAAATGCCCTCGTAGAAATATTTTGAAAGAAAGCTTGACTGAAAGCGTAATTCGTTTGAAATGTTTATTTATTTGAATTCAATTCGATCGTAACGCAATTACTTTGACCTGTATTGTGAATGTTGATTTCGTTTATTTATCATTATCCACAATTATGGCCCACTGCTGGGCATGGATCTTCCAGCTGAATGAGACTAAATGCACTATTCTGGTCAAGTGTAGGTTGGTTCACTTGATACACCTTTAGGAGCTTTATATAAAACTCTTAAACATCTGGTTACTGCCTAATTATTTTATTTACCGTTAAACCACGTCATAAAATGATTACTTTCCAGTACGAATACCTTGAAAACATAAAGAGGCGTGCCTGAGATTTGAACCTCGGACCGAACGATAATGAATTTTATACTAGCGATAACTAGCGATTTCTACAATGATATCAGTATATCTTACGATACTAAAATATCAGTTTTTTATAAGAATTCCTTAAATAAATATAGAGATCATTAAATAAATTCACTTCTTATATCTATTCTCCATTCTCAGAGCCGCTAAAAGAGATTGCATAATGAAACAAGCAATCCCTTTGTACATTAACTTATTAACTTGTATTATAATACTCCTGTATACATGACCAGTTGAATAAACGAGACATTGCCTTAAATTGCATTTAAATTGTGAAGCAATTATTGTGTTTCGGCTGGGGGAGTGTGGCTGTAGGAAACACTTGACGACAGACAAGGCCACCGTCTTAGTCCTCAGGAGTAGTTATGCATATGTACTTACAACTTTAAACAGGATTCCGGTCCTGTTTAAGATAAAATGTGGGTGAGTAAACCGTTTGTTTGCTACTCTTCTAACATAAAAAAAAAATAACTGCAGACTAAAAGCTTTACAAGAGCTTTTCTCCTTTTCATCATCGTATGTCTTTAAATAGAATATATCAGATCGTCTTAAGACGGTCTATTAGCCACAGAGCCGAGTACATAGTTGACGAAGATACGATGGGTATTTTCATCCCAAGATATAGACTTCTTCCATGCTAACCAAGCAATGATAATATTTCCAATCATAACAAAAGGATTTAAATATTTTTTCCTTCCGCTTTTGGTTGGTATTTTATTGGTGGCTAGCGTTAAATTTTGGCTGTTTTAATTTTTTTTATATCTACGCAACCCCGCTTTATATTTTCCTGCAGTCTCGTAGAAGCCAGATCTATTTAAGATAATTTTAAAATTTACTAACATTCATCACAGCTTAAATCAATGCACCTAGTACCATGACATTTTTTACAGGAGTTCCTTTTAGATAAACACAAACAAGGACTTTTAAAACAATCGTAGTAAGGTCTATATTTGTAAATGTTCACCATTAATTCAACAACTGTAGTTTAAAATATATGGTGATATCTTTACTAACCAGATCCTTTCCATAGTAATTTGTCATATGCAAAAACTGACACTAGAATCCTACAACCATTAATATGGCTTCTTTTGACAATGGCGAAAAATGTCGCAAGCCCTAAAATAACCCTCGTCATTTAAAAAAGCGTCCCAGTCATTTCCTCGTCACGTCGAGCCGTTTGAGGTCATTGAACCGGGTCTCGACCCCTGAAAATTTTCACAAACGACCGGCTTCATTGTAATTAGTGATAATCAGGAGAAATTTGGAGCCTCGATTATGGACTTCATCAACCGAGGACGGACAAAGCTGAAAATTAACGATTTAACCAATAATGTCTGCCACAGTTTTGAAGCATATGTTTAAACATCACGCAAACAGATTTAATCATCATCATAATCATTAATCTATGTATTAATATTCCATCGCTGGGCACCGGTCTCCTCTCAAAATGAGATGAATTTAGGCCATATTTTAATACGCTGGCCATGTACCCAGTGGTAGACCACACAAACCTTCGAGAACTCTCAAATGTGTAGGTTTCCTCACATTTTTTTCCTTTGCCATTAAGGCAAGTGGTAATTAATTTCTATATGCACATAACGTCGAAAAATCAGAGGTTCGTACGGGATTCGAACCCCGGACACCCAGCGTGAGAGGCCGAAGTCTTAACCACTAAGATATCACCGCTGGAAACGGATTTAAATTCAGTTTTGTAAATGATAGAACCTATCATGGTTTGACTCTGGAAGCACCACCGTCATTTTTGGAGGCAATGTATATTGCCGCTTTATAACAGCATTGTTAAACGCTCCTGTGTTCTGGTTCGAAGGGTGTCGTAAGGAAAAGACTCGGGATTTCAACTTAGTCCTCCGTGTAGCAACGCAATGTGGCCAATCTCAGGTAGAACGTCAGCCATGTCTGGGATCTGATTACAGGCGACCAATGTGACCACCGGCAGTAACCTATCACGGCGACATCTACTACCAAGTAGAGCGCATACTCGTTTGCTGATTCTTTGCTATATACAAATAATTATTACTGTTTCTCGCTTGTGGTAAACCAAGTCCCTTACTTTAATGATACGAAGTAAGATATATTTGGTCTTCATTTTTCCGAAAATACAATGAAAACTTGTCCCGTTCGACAGTGAATGAGGATTGATTTAATTTTCTTTTGGACTTTTTTTTGCTTTTGTTGGTATTAAAACTGAAGGAAATTCGTCTATTGATTTTCAGCAGACGAACTGATTATTTTCAAAGATGTATAGTGCTAATTTTGTTGTTATATGTTAGAAGAGTAGAAAAAGTATTGGTAAGTATTAAAATTTCTAGACTTTTAATACAAAAGTATTAGTTCATAATAGTTATATACGCGCTGCTGTCTACTAGTTCGATAGGTGTGATACTGTATAAGGGTAGAAAAAGTATTAGTAGGTATTAAAATATCTGGGTTTTTGATAAAAAAGTATTAGTTCATAATAGTAGTATACGCGCTCTTATATACTAGATTGATAAATGTGATACTGCACGTGTTTTGAAGGCATTAGAACCTTTTTTATGTTTGAAGAGTAGCAAACGAGCATACTGCCCACCTGATGTAAAGTGGACACTACAGCCCATGGACATCCACACGTAACCTTAAAAAGACTGCAGTCCAAGTAAAGTCGTATGCAGATGCGGATTATAAGGCGGCGATTGTACTTCCCCGGACTAAGTATAGTTCTGCCTATAAAATTGTTGTTGTTAGACTATTGTTATTTGTTGCAACGTCTTTTATGTCCCACTGCTGGGCACGGGTTTTCCCCACAGACGGGAGAGATCTGAAGCACACGTTGCTCTAATACGGATTGATAGAGATTTTAATTATTTTTAAATTAGCGACATTAGTATATAAAATGAAATCAAAAACTTCAGTATTCGTTCCGTGTCCCGTAACCTCAACAGCGTGGCTTCATCAGAAACTCCTGTAACTCTTAATTACCTGCAACCCGCTGATTCGTTTACTTTAATTGATCTAACATCCTGGAGATTGCCTGAAACTAGTAAACAGGACATCGTGGCATTAAATTGTCATTAAGTAAATGCCCGGTCCGAACAAAGGGAATTATTTAATTAACTCCACGGTAACTTGGTCAAATGGAGATATATTGTGTTTACCCGCACCACTTTTTTATCCTCCAAGCGGGATTTAATAGGTCTTAAGAGGTAACTCTTAAGAGCTTCAGAGATAATAGACGTTTATTTTTGTGGCATAGGTGTAACACACGAGCATTTATTTCATCTGATTGTGAATGGTAACTGCCACCCATGAACATCTGTAATTAGCAACAAACAACATTAGACTCCTCCTTAAGATCAGTCACAGATGCACGTGGTAAAAGAAACTTATGTAAGTTTATTTTCGATTGCATGCGTGTGTCTGAGAGTTCTCCATGAAGTTTTCAAATGGGTGTAAAATCATGAACATATGTAATTAACAACAAACATCATTGGAGTCCTTCTTAAGGTCAGTCACAGATGCACGTGGTAAAAGAACCTTATGTAAGTTTATTTTCGACTGCATGCATGTGTCTGAGAGTTCTCCATGAAGACTTTCAGAAAGATACAGCCATAAAAATCTTTTTCATTCTGAAAGAAAATCCCTGAATAGCAATAGAAATGTTATGATTTTTTTTTAATATGTGGGAAGAGTAGGAAGCGAGCGTGCAGACCATCTGATATTAAGTGGTGGTAAACTTACTGTTGTTCCTGAACTATGTATTGTTCCTCCGGGGAGGTACTACTGCCGCTCTCATAATTCATCGCGAAGCAATTCTTGTTTCGGTCGGAGAGGTGATGTTGCCGGTTTTACTAACAGCGAGGCGATCATCTTACTACTCAGGAGTAGTTGCGCAACCTACGTACGACCTGGAAGGCTTTCAGTCCTGTTGAGTTTACATGTGGATGACTGTGTATTGCAGTGACCATTTAAGATAAAGTGGCCTGCACACTTATTTGTTACTCTTCTCACGTAAAAAAGTGGTCACTACAGTTAATGAACACCCAATCTAATCTCAACCAAGGCCGAAGCTTTATATAAAGCCGTACGTAAATGGGACACTACTCTTGAGGATTGTGATCATGGCAAGCAAATGTATCCGACAACCACACCTGTCTAAAAATAATTCTTAGAAGATCGTTATTATAATAATAATTATTTCTATAATTATAATAATTATTATAGAAATAATTGTTATTATAATAATCGGCTCGAAGGACCACTGTTGGCGTCTGGCTTCAGTTGTGGCCCGGGAATCCCGATGAAGTCCAAAAAAACTTCTCCCTATTTACTGGCATTGCCTGTATCTGTGTTACATTCCATCTTTGAGCTACTAGTTTTCAAAAATGACATACAATTCAGGAATAAAAAGTAATCCCTGTACAGTCTCTCTTTACGATTCTTCAATGTATTTCAATCCACTGTTGTACTACTTGATTTGTAAGATAATACTATAACAAAGCTAGATAAATATTACAATAATAGTTATAGACGGTTAACCCTCGTTCGTCATCTTTCACCTTGATCGCCCTTCAACAGTTACTTCAAGTCGTTCAAGTTTATCACTTGAGCGCTCTCACGTTCACCGCTCACGCAAATTAGGCTGGCATTTACAAATTCCCCCGACATCTGATAAATTTACACCGAATCAAATATGTAGTTCGAAGGGAAATTGTCAAATTGATGTTTAATTAACTCGTTGGACGATTTCTGCGAGATCAAAGGGTCGATCGCGGTCGTGGCTCGGGGTCCCGGCGGGGCTCAGCGATTTGCTTCAAAGGGCCGGTAATGATTATTTTATATACTTGATTTGTTAGATACTTCGCTTGCTTTTAGGGATCATTGGCTGCGACCTTTTTATGTCGGGCACGGATCTCTTCATAACTGAGGAAGGCTTGGAGAATACCCCACCACGCTGCTCCAATGCGAATAGGTGGAAATGCGGGTCAGGTACCAACCGGTGTCAAATGTTTCCCTCTTCTTACTCGCCCGCCTGCGACGCCGTCAGAATCTGCCGTGAAGCAAATTTTTTGCTTCAGCTGGAGAGATTACCTGGCAACCGTGCCAGGTAAACTTACAGAATCGACAGATCTTAATGCTTAGAAGTAATAACGCAACTATGTACGACCTCAAATAGGACTTCAGTCCTATTTGGCGTCTTAAAGATTAGATGTAGATGTACATGGGCTGCAGTGACCACTTAAAATCCTGCTTGCACGCTCGTTTGCTACACTTCAAACATTCTTCTTCTCACTCACAAGCAAACACTTGGCACGCACGCTTTCTACGTCGCATTATTGCCTTATCACACCCTTCAAACCAGAACACAGCAACGCTACAATATTGCTATAAGTCAGGAATAGGTGCGACGACAGTGCTACTGCAGGAAAACGTCGAGAATCATCAAATACATCCCATATTAGTAGTAATTAAAATTCATCCCCCAAAGTTAGTGCAAAGTCCCGTTGCGCTAAGTTAGTTATGAGATCATGCGTATACCACATCAGAGACAATTGGATTTATCTACCGGCTCTCCCTTTCCTGGGGGAGGGATGCGAAGTGGATGCGATGCTACATTCTGGTTGTCGAGATACTCTGTTTTTAATAGTATGCTGTTACGGTTCTATGTGAATATGTTTACATGACGTTTGTTTATTTATTTGTTGAATTGGTAATCCAACAGCGCTTACATGATTATAGATAATACATAATTATGCTATAGTAATGATTATAAATATAATGCAATGGCCAAGAAAGGATTACACAGGGAGGTAATAAAATCTGACAACTGAAGAATCACGCTCTACGTATGTAACAAGAAAATATTATTATCAGTATTTTTTATTAAAATCATTTTGGAGTTGTTTTTAACATGTGTGCCGTAGTTCATAATGAAATGCGTATTTATTGTATATGTATTTCGGGTAGGTTTAGAGAAAATATGTTTGGCTCACATTTGAGGCGTGATTTTACAAATTATTCCCAATTACCGAGCCTATGCAAGTAAAGACCCGACCAACTGCTAACTATATATATATGTATAAATATATAAATTGAAATGTGCTAACTAAGTCCTTCAGGTGACTCTCGCATCACAGCATCATTATTTTTCTTTTTAGTTTCCGACTTTGTTCTCTAGAGCGCGCCATAGTCAATTTAATATGACGTCCCACTATAGCCTATAACCAGGGGATAATCAAGACACTTCCAATGATGTCTTATTTGTCAAATTATAATTAGTAGTCTAGAAGATACTAGGGAACAGACAAACACACATACCAGTCTACATACATACCGTGTATACATACATACGTATGTAATGTTTGTATACACAGTCAAAATCATAATCCTCCTTTTTCCTTCGTCTTTGTCAGATAAATACTCGACTATTTAAATTTGCATACACATACAAAAGTAGATGTCGCGTACAACTTAACAAACAAGAATAATTTCACGGCGGATTGATAGCGTGGTAGTTCCCCGGTCGAACGGTTCTACCATCTATCGAGCTCCAACTGCACTAGAAACACGTGAAAAATTTAGACCGTACTGTTTTCTGATCTAAAAAAAATACTGAAGTAACCAATTACACATTAATGACTGTTATTATCATCGTAAAATGAAACAACAGAACAGTAAACAGGCGACCCTCCCAGACTGTGTCGTGTCCATTCGATAAATAATTAAAAACCAATCACGGACACCTTTCAAAAAGCCGCTCACTAATACGGGGCATTATTCCCTTGATCAGATCCCATTAAAGGCAGGTTGGAAGTGACAGCGAATTCTTTTTCAACTTTTTTTAGAACACCATTATGAGGCAATTGAAAAATAGATAAACATTAATTAATTAATCTTTTAATTGTGTATCAATTATAGATACATATTTATTATCATTCTGTTTCTAGTAATAATATCCAAAATTGTTTCTGGTCATAACATCCATTCCGGTCATAATATCCGATTATTGAACCAAGTTTTACAAATTTTAACAATTTATTATCCACTTTAGCCATTAATCATCTATCATCCACCATCCATCCAAAATGAAATACATTTGGAAAATCCAAAATCACACGCGAGGGATTTTTTTTGTTTTAGTATATCAAATTTAATAAAACTCAATGTGTCATTTAAGTTTGATGAAAGTCATATTAAAGTTAATTTACTAGATTATTCATGATGTTTCAACTTGTAAATACAACTTTATAATACATATTACCCATTAATTACTGATACGGCAATATGAAGCATGAAGGACTTTACTATTGCGTTGATGATATTTGGTTTTTAAACGCAATTAACTTAGTAGCATTTTAATACCTCTCATCTGATGATTAATTATTTTGGCTGATTAAAGATAAACACGATTGGTTGATTATATGTATTATGTTGTATTAACGGTGAAGGAAAACATCGTGAAGAAACCTACACATCTGAGAGTCCTTTGCAAAGTTCTCGTAGGTGTTTGAAGTCTACCAATCCGCACTCGGTCAGCGTGGTGGACTATGGCCTAACCCTTCTCATTCATTTTGAGAGACACACAGACATCAGTGGGTCGACGACGATGTTGTATTGTACGTCGAGAGTTATGCAGAAGGTATATTCTTAGACACTAGGCGAGAGTCTCGCTTTGTATGTTTGTCTTATGATAAGGCAGATTTTTAGGCCTAGACATTGTGCCTACCATTACAGCTACGTTAACGCCATCTATTGACAATTATATCTTATTAATTATTTTATGAATTGACGTTATACAAGGGAAATTCCTTTAATTATTATTTTGTTTTATTTCAGGTAGCATCTGTTGTTTATAAATAGACGTTGAATACAGTTTGTTAAAATGTATTATTATTTTAATATTTAACTATTTATAATAATTTTAATATTTAATGATTATTTTTCAGGTCAAAGTCAGTTGTTACCAATAATTTAGGCCCTTAAACCATCTGTTTACCGGTCAACCTGATATACCTTAAAAGCAAAATCCTTTGCTCCCACAACAATAATATCTAAATCAGAATAAACGCTTCTTATTGGTCGATATCGACTTGACCGTACAATTACGGCCAAGTCGGAGTGTTACATGTAATGTGCATTTAACTTTCAAATAAATCACCCGCACCAGAGAATTTCCGCTCGAACTGCGACCGCGCGGTTAATCCTAATTGGATAGAAAGGACCGGGAGCTGAGGTAGTCTATACACGTAATTGAAACACCGATATTGTGCCGTTTTGTGCGCGTGTGACGAGAGGTGAATTAAACCAGAAACAAACTTTGAAAGATAGACAATACTTCATGGTTCGATGCTGGAGACATCATTGCTACATTAGTTTATACATATATTAATAACAGTTGCATGAACGTTGTGGTTCAGAAGACGGAAAAGCGAGACACAAAGCAATGTAATTATCTGGGTTATAGATATAAACCTATATTACGTCGATTACAGTTGCCAATGGGTGGCAGCGTTACAGCATACAGTCTACCTGATGTTAAATGGTGACTGCAGCCCATGGACATCCACATCTAACCTCAAACAGAACTGAAGTCCAATCTAAGGTCGTACGTCAAAGGTGGTACTATAATTCGATTGGGGAGGTACCATCGCCACCTTCACAATCAGCTGTGAAGCAACTCCTGTGTTTCGGTTGGAGGTGCGGTGCGGAATGAGGTGATTATTTCAGTACTCAAAAGTAGTGACACATCTGGCTACGATCTCAAATAGGACTTAAATCTCGTTTGAGGTTAGATGAGGGTATCCATGGGCTGCAGGGACCACTTAACAACTGGTATCCTGCATGCTAGTTCGCTACGCTTCACGCATAAAATAAGGTAAAATAAGGTTTTAATTGTATGCTATATAAAAAAACTTCGTAATTGACTTTAAGGGTGTTTACAGACGATTCGGCAGCGTGTCGCCAGTGATGCAATTCATCGACGTGTATCGCTCGGTTCCTCTGACATTTTGCCGTCGTGAAAAGTTACACAATACCCACTCAGTAGGTACAAACAATAGTCCGTGCCGACATACCCAAATAGCATTTCCGTGGGTCTCCGTGATATTGCCACAGCATTATAATTGGATGGCTGTTTCCATGCCCCCGAATTAAACGCTATTGATGTTAATATGGATCTATTATATCGATGTACAATCGCTTTGTGCATAGCGAATTGTAATTGTGTTGTGACCACACAGCTTAAAGCATAATTAGTATTTATAAACGCATATATTTAGTAAAACTTTAAAACGAATTGACTGAATAAACTCTAATAATTGTAGGGTGCGGATTTTATTGTAACGTATTCATAATTTCATAACAAAACACTACTATCCCAATGCTCGGCTAAGTGTTCTCTAGAAAGGAGATGAGTTAGACCATGGTTTACCAAGCTCTCAACGGGCGAATTGAGGATTTCACACACTTTAAAGAGAACTTTTTTTTTATAAGCTTGCGATTGTCAGCAGTCTTACCTGATGGTAAATCGGATGCTGCGTTGAATGCAGCACGCTTAGCTAGAAAATTCTTGGCTTAAACAGTTCCAAATTATAACTGTTGGAAAAACAAACCTAGGCAGAGTTCGACTCTTTCGTGGTAAAAAAAGAAAGGAGGAAGAAAATCGCTTAGATTAGATAGATTCACGCGATGTTTTCCTTTACCGTTAGAGCGAACGATTATTAATTCTTAATACGCATATCAACAACCCATTGATGTCCCACTGCTGGGCACAAGTCTCCTCTCGGAATGAGAAGGGTTAGGCCATAGTCCACCACGCTGGCTAAGTGCGGATTGGTAGACTTCACGCACCTTCGAGAACTTTGCAAAGAACTCTCAGATGCGTGGGCTTCCTCACGATGTTTTCTTTCACTGTTAAAGCAAGTGATAATTAATTTCT
>DWKL01004201.1:0-10789 GCA_018249415.1 Phareas burnsi
ATTGTTTAGGAGATCACATCAATCAAATGAGTAATAATCAAACTTTATGTTCTTGTAAATCAAGTTTTGGCTGCCATTTATATATCTCTACCAATATAATAAAGCTGAAGAGTTTGTTTGTTCGTTCGTTCGTTCATTCATTTGTTTGTTTCTCGCGCTAATTTCTGGCACTACGAGTACCAGTTTAAAGATAAAAGTTTTAGACTTAGCAAAGCGATTAGCATGGAAAGTTTAGGCAAAAAAAGTACGCGAAATGAGACCAAACCTGCGGATGTGGACACGCGGTGTGGTCAATGGCCCTTATTCGATCGAACCAAGTCGTGGGCATCTGCTAGTTTTATAATAAAATGTTTATTGGGAGTTTGCTTTATTGATTAGAACGTCTGTCTTGTAATCCGGACTTGACCAGCGTGGTAGATATCGGTAATATATAAATAACACTTCTTATACTGAAAGCCATGCCCAGCAATGAGACAGTACCGAGTTGAAGATAGAGCGAAATGTATTACGTGGATAAATAACTACACCGATACAATAGTATAGTTTTAATCCCCTTGAATACTGAATTTCGAATAATCTGTTCCAAACAATTTCACAATGATATTTGGGTTTATGCATTCCTCGCTAGGCTTTCAGTTCGCTGTCATAAATCGCATATTTCGCTGTTCAATTTAGACATTATTCCGCAAATTGTACAAATCCATTGCATGTCGAACCAAAATTTCATTACGGTTATGTTTAATGTCATGTATATTCGACAAATCAGACCGAAAATGGGACAAAATTGAGCCATGATTAAGCGTTTTATTAAATACAAATTTTGCTACATGGTATTTCTGAATGGACCACCCGATATATCTATTGCTTTTATTAACAATCGGCTTAGGACCTATTACTTTCGGACCTAAATACTTAAATACGTTCTCGATTGCTTTAAATGACATTACCCACTTAATAATCTCCTACATATTTCAACACCGAATCAGATTTATTGACAGTTCTAAAAGTATTCAGCTTAGCGTCTGTTGGCAATAATGCTATTTTCACTTCGTGTATTGAACCCCAGCTCTCAATTTATTTACCCTTGCATACTTCCGTTGGTTACCGTGTTACCGAGTCATATCACTAAACAAATATTTTACATCAATCCACGTGGGAGTAACACTCATCCGTAACCACATTCTGTGTTTCCAACATATTTAAATCCTGCCGCACGTTAAATCTTTTGTGCTCCAATTTGACGCTTATACTCTGCATCATAAAGATTCTGATCAATGGAATAAACAGCAAATGGTTAATAAACTTGATTACGCGGAGGCCGGTACTTCCCACGTGTGTCGCAAAAACGCGTAAAACTCGATCCTTATCCTCATCATTAGGTATCATTTTTACTTTTACGATTTGTTTATATCTGGATATTGTTAAGTGTTTTAGAATTAACGTAAGAGTGTCAATCGTAATTGGTCAATTCTCAGTGGACATTTTCATGCATTGAATGATTTATTAAAGAGTAACAAAATACCAGCGGAAAGACCCTTTTTCTTCTTATTGAATTATTTAAATATAATTTTATAGATAAATGAAAGGACTCAAACTTACTTACTTACTATTTGATGGAAAGTAAGGTAGTACAATCGGTATAAAAATAAAATAATTACGAAAACGTTAATACTCTTTTTAAAGAACAGAATTCTCATCCCATTAAATTAACTGTTACCATTCAATCAGTGTCTGTTTCTTGCAAGAAAGAAACCAAACTTGTAAGAAATAGTAAATCTCGTGACTAAAACTATCTTTTGCATGATGATCGCGACGAATTCATTTGCACGGTCCCGTTAGTCAATGGCGGCGAACTTTCTTTTTTAATGTTTTGCTATAAATTTGATGGACACTTAAAGTTAATGTTGGGCCAAACTCGCAATCATTTGTTCTTTAAGGTGAATTGTTGTCTTTAACTGTGTGTTCATGATTGCTCATATTTTTATATATAAAAAATATATCTTGTAGTATAAAATATAAGCTCCTATCTAAAATATTGGAAGGTTATTGTTAAATTATTCACATTCTGCACTAAGTTTTTAAATATATCTGCGACAGATATTTGAAATGATCGTTCCTTGAAACTATGTAGAGAAATACTAATGCCTGAGAGTTCTTCATAATATTCTCATCTCAAATATATGTAAGCATAACTACTCACAATGGGCTATCGCAGTGAGGTAGTAATAGATTGATGATAATGCGAAACATTTGGAAGAGATCCTTGCGCTCTGCTCACATCAATCAAATCAACGAGGACATGTGGTTCTGCAACTTTTTGAACTTTCGTGGTTTCACTATGAACGCACCATTACTACAAGAATGTTTGCCTTAAAACAGCGGTGTAAACGCTGCTTTACTCTGGTTTGAAGGGAGCGATAACACTTATTCAAGGCGTTCTAACTTGGTTCTCAGGGGTAGTAACCCATCTAGGATCGACCTCAAGTAGGAGTTTATCTACATTTAGTGTTGATTGCAGATGTTAATGGACGGCAGGGATCACTCATCATCAAGTAAATTTCATACACGTTTGCTATTTCCAAGCAATAAAAAAAATGTTTTAGTTTTCGTTCACTGTCTCTTCCTCTAACGTTAAAAACCTTGTGTTAGTATGAAGGTCAATCTATCCGTGACATTGAACTTGGCCGTGTTTCGCGCCAGTGTTGCTTTCACGAAGCAGCGTATAATTGCACACGTCACTGACTGACAACAAGACTCGGTCTAAATTATGTAGAGTTATTATGTGCTAAATTATCGGCTTATTGTGATGCGGCCGAAGATGACGCCGTTGAAAAAGCCTGTTAACTGTAGCCTTGAAAAATATCGAGTCATCCTTTGTTGCGGTTCTGTCATGAAAACACGAAAACATGATCTCCAAGCATTCCAATACATAAAATACAGAAATTCTTAATATCGGCGTTTTCAAGTGTGATTTGTTTTATGTCAAACGTTTGGAGAAATTAATCTCTTTACGCTAACTACAACCCTTTTATGTGCTACTACTGCGCACTGGTGTCTCCTCAAAACTGGAGATGCCCTGGAGCGTACCACCACTCTGATCCAATGCAGATTGGTGGAGGAACGAGTTAGTAGCCAACCCGTTGTCGATTTCAAAACCGCCCGCAAGGCTTTCGCGCAAGATTTAACGACTGCTATCCAATGATTACAATCGGGACCCACAGCTTAACCTGCCCGCCGATGCACGAAAACGCGCATGAAGTTTAGCTACTAACGGTAACCCATCCAACTCCCGACCGCGCTCGAGATTGCTTAACTTTATAGTAATAGATCGGTTACGATCTACGCAAGCCTATACGCGCTTCAATTACTATATTTCTCTCTTCCTCAATGTCTCCTTAGGATAAATAACCCAATTTATCTTTTTAAACTAAGAATCATTATCATCGTCATGAACCCATTTCTTTTCTGTTGCTGGGCCCGGCTCTCAGAATGTGAAGGGTAAGCCATACACCACGCTGTTGCGGATTTGCAAACTACACATCAATTTGTGAACTTTATGAAAAAATCTCAGGAACGTAGATTTCCTCAAGATATTATCCTTTCTTCAAATGAAGTGATAATTAATTTCTAATATACATATAACTTCGAAACATGAGGAGCCTGGAATTTGAACCTCGGACCCCTCGCATAGGAAGCCGGTACCTTGTTACTAGGCTATCACTGCTTGATGACTAAGAATATTAATTCATATTGTTTCCAGTTGCAACACGTATTTGATCTATTTGAAGAATGCTCTGGATAACAGTGCGCCGATAACATTGTGAATGTACGATAAGCCTACATACCGTGACTGAATGGGTGTTTTTTTATTATTGTATATTTAGCTATTATGATCTTAGGGAGCACAGGCACGTGGAACGGTAGGTGGAATTCTGATAATATTTGTTTACATTGAAATGAAATTTTTATAGGTAGAATTATAGTTCGTCCGGGGAGGTACCACCGCCGTGCTCATAGTCCATCGTGAAGCAATTCTTACGTTTCGGCGGAGATGTGCGGAGATGTGTGCGGTTACCGGGTAGACTTACAGCGAGGCGACCACTAGGTGGCTGCGCGCTTATTTGCTATTCTTCTCACATAAAGAAGAACATATATTTAGCCGTTCTGATCTTGGAAATCTTAAGGTTTAGTTATCTATGTGGAACGGTCACTGGAACTATGTTTATATTTGTTGACATTTAAATGAAATAAAACACTTACCAAGACGTTTTGTCCATTTGCTCGCTTTCACTGTCAAATCTTAGGATTTTTTGCATTTGCAGTTACGATTTGAAGAGTACGGTGAGGTTCTTCGAACCCGTTTTTTTAACTTGCCCTTTTTTATATTGATTTGAAAATTTTCTCTTATATTCTTAATACAGATAAATTAAATCAATTGTTGTTCTGAGATTTTATTTGTTCATTAATTGGCTGCAACACTTTTTATGTCCCATTGTTCGCCAGGAGTCTCTTACCACAATTGGGGGAGGTCGAAAGTATACCACCACGCTGCTCTAATTGGTGGAGACTTTATATTAAATTTGATAATATCTCAACGGCAGCTTTTCTTTCGTTACCAACTTCCTAATGCATGTTTAAAAAATAATACAAGAAAAGAAAAACGTATTACATGTGGTTTTCCTTAACGTTTGTTTGTAACGTTCTTTGACGACCCGCGTGGCGGAGCGGTTACCATACCGGTCAGACACGCAGAGGGTTTCTGGTTCGATTCTCGTCCAAGCAGACATCTTAATGATGAATTTAGATTTATACTCCGGGTCTGGGTGTTTGTGGACGTGTCTTTGTATGTATCCATGGCACCCACGGCTCTGGGTATCGTACTGTGGGGCTATGAGTGTAAAAAGCGTTTAAGGATTGCAACTCATCTGTAATCAGGCTTTCTGTGTCACATAAGACTTTGGAGTTCATTACAGATGTTCGTAATCGGCAGTGAACAATGGATTATACTTTATTACATCTTCTATTACAAAATAAACTATGAAAAGAATCACATAAAACCCGCAAAATTAAAGTTTATAAAAAACAGATGTACTTTTTATTTGTGACGTAAATTCCATACAATTAATGGCATTTAATTTCATGGCATTTGTACCGGATCGTAAATCACAGTAAGTGCCCAAATCTGTCAAATTACGGTTGATGAGATGAAAGCGTCAAACATAATTAAGTATAGCAATTATTCAAGGACACTTTCTCTTGCAACTCGATTTCAAGTCTTGAGTGACATTAACGTTTGACAAAAAAGACTAATTAATGAATGCCACTAAATGCAAACGGCGATAGCCTAGTGGTAAAATTCCGGCCATTCATTCCGGCGTCGATTCCCAGGCATGTACTGTGAATTTTTCAATGTTGCGTTCGTATTAAAAAATAATTATCACTTGCTTTAACGGTGAATGACCACATCGAGAATAGATCTGCATACACGCTTGAAAACTTTCCGTAAAAAATCAGAAGTTTGTAAAGTCTATAAATTGGCTCTGGGCTACCTTGGTGGACTACGGCCATCCACTTTTATCCTGAGAGGAGACAACAGCATCAGTATACCCAGCAACGGGTTGATGACTGCATGCTGTATCTTTATTTATCGTTAGTCTTTCCTAGAAAGGAGTTTTATCGTAGTCATCCCTTAGTTGTATGCGGTGACCGCAGTAGATAAATAATTTCCCAGAATTATATCGCCGCTTGTTTTCTGGATTTAAACCACCCGAAGAAGGCAAGTACTGCTTTTATGCTGTCACACATCATCATTTTAAAAGTGATAGCGCTATCCTGTGTTCACTTGTTAGTGCCTTATGGGGTCGCACGCTGCGCTGAAGAATGTGTCAAGGAAAAATCATAAGGCATTTCATGTGTATCCCTAGAAGTAATAACGACTGTCGTCGATTTCCAGTAGGACTGTTGTCCTGTCTTAATTTGGATACGAAGAATTAATGGGCTGCATTGACAACTTGTCAGATGTATTGCATTACCGTTAGCCTTCAACAGCCACGACAAAAGCAAATGATAAATAATTTCTTATACGCACATAACTTCGAAAAATCAGAGGTGCGTGCGGGATCCGAACCCACCCATGAGAGGCCGGAATTTTAACAACGAGGCACCACTGCTATATATGATGATTTTAAGTTTTTTTATTTATATATCTTAACTTAGCGATAAAGCAGATGCGCCGCTTGACGGAATGTTGTCACCGTCGCCTCGACACGTGCAACACTTGGAATTGCCAACGCATCACTGTCTCGAAGGTACTTCCACTTGTTTCGAAGAGCCCCATGTCATGGAAAAAGAAACATATTAGTCATTGATTAAACATATTAACAGTTCCAAAAACATGTTAATCTTAAACATTACAGAGGCCTGCGCATTAATTAAATGATCTCAATTAATTAAGTCTCTGTTTCGGTACATTAGCATTGCATTGTGCTATTACCACATAGAGACATTGTTCACTTGATGAACTAACGGAGCGCTGTAATCAGTGTTACTATTCACATGCATATAGACTAATGGACATATAAACTGTGTCGATGTACCTACTGTGTCACTATTATGTCACTATGTTACTAATAATGCGTTTTTATATTCTGCAAATTAAATCTTAAATACATAATTTTATTATTCGATAGGTGATAGAACTGTAGTTCGTCCAGGGGAGTACCAGTGCGTTCAAAATCCGCCGTGAAGCAGTTCGTATTTTGGTCGGAGTAGTGCGGTTCCCGGGCACACTTACAGTGAGACTTCCACCTTAGTTCTCATGAGTAGTGAACGCATTTCTATACGACCTCGAATAGAACTTTAGTTCTGTTTAAGGTTAGATGAGAGTGTCCTTGTGCTGCAGTGACCACTTAATATCAGTTGACCTGCACGTTTGCTACTCTTCAAATATTACCATTCAGGTTTCATTCCGGGAGCATTACTGCCACAATTATTTAATCGCCACAGTTTTAATAATTAGCGGTGATCAATTCTGTAGTATTGAGGTTTAAGGGTGAGGTGTGTGGTTATATTTACTCCACACGTTGCAACTTAGTCCTAAAAGGAAGCAACGAATCTGTGGCAGACTTCATGTAGGACCTGTTCTTATTTGGCCTGGATTGCAGATGTTCATGGAGGGCAGTGACCAGTTACTGTTAGGACTGCATGCTACTTGTATATAATAAAAAAATGTGTGCATGGTCTTATGTACCGCGTTAGAAGTCATACTTCTTTGGCAATGAAAGAGTGATTTTTAATTGCAATACAAGACGAGATATCTTATGGAAATAATAAAATGGTAGGTGTAAAAATAATAAATACGGTTTATAAAGGGAATAATAATTAATATAGTTAAATTTGAAAAATCGACAAATATTTGTCTAATATTTTTTTTATATAAAGTATGAAATTCAAATTTATTTAATAACTGAATACAATTAAAATATTATTTATTGAGATAAACACATACATAATTTTTATTAGTATCGATACTGAACACGCGGTTGTAATGAACACGGTATACAAATAGTATACAAGCGGATATGACGCTTGGTGTGATTAACACAATATAGTGCGCGCGCACCGTAAAAAATCACTCTCATTTTTACACAACGCGCCAAAAGAATTATAACTTCAAAAATTATCTTCCTGTATACTTTAAAGCAACTGATCACTGTCTTCTGAATCTAACCGCTCCCTTTTCATCAGGTTTCCTGGTCGAGAGGTGGCAGCTTTGCCTAAACTTGGTCGTAACTCATAAACCCTTCGTGGTTGGTTCGACTTGGAGGACTCACCACCATACCTTATAGCAACTGTGTTCTGACCCTTCACATACTGAAAAAAAAAACCATGCGATTCATGGGTTGATGATGATGACATTTGTCAATTGACTGCAGTATCCACTTACCATCAGGTGGATTGCATCCTCCTTTGTTACTTCAATGCTAAAATAAAAAAGCGGAGGTACTGGGCCTTTTATTTCATTCATATCATCAATCCATTCATGTCCCACTGCTGGGCACGGGTCTCAGAATGAGAAGGATTAGGCCATAGTCCACCACGTTGGCCAAGTGCGGATTAGTAGAATTCACACACCTTCGAAAAATTTACTAAGAACTCTCAGATGTGTAGGCTTCCTCAAGATTTTTCCCTTCACTGTTAGATCGAATGATAATTAGTTGCTAGTACGCATATAACTTCGAAAAATTAGAAGTGCGTGCGAAAAATGAGGAGGGTTTTAACCCCGGCCTCCCAGCGTGAGAGGCTGGAATCATAACCACAAGGCTATCATTTCTTCTGGGCCGGGCTGGACCTTTTATTACGGACACTAAATTCGTACAAAATGGTACCAATGGGACCATTGTCCGGAGAATTACCGAATGCGCTCATCAAATATTCAACCGTTGACTATGCAGGGGTTAATTATAATCCCATTAATAAGATATCGGGTTGGTTTCCGCATGATAATGGACTCGTGTTCTAGCGATAATCGTAATATACTGTTGCACAGGTGGCGGCTGGTGGCCACCTTTGTCGGATCTCGATAATTGGTAGGTAGTTTACATATCACCTTTGTCGGATCTCGATAATTGGTAGGTAGTTTACATATGTACATACAGTGCATATGTAAACATTAACATCGCTAAATTTGTTGAGTTACTGTAGATGTACAAAAGACAGTGATCTTACTAATTAGAGGTATGACATTGTAATGTATGATTCTGGTTATTCGTGGTTCGAATGCAAGACCTCTGATTTTTAGGATGTTGTCAAATGACAATTAACAAAATTCAATTTCGGCTTGCCCGTATGTTATAATCATTTTACCGAAGACTGTTGGCACTATATACATGGAATCTGGAAGATAGGTATTGTAAAAAGTGGAAAAAAAATATCCAGAAGTCATTATCATACATGTAATTGAAGGATGAAAAAAGTATTTACCAGAACATAGCAACGTGTGGGGTATCCGTGGATAAGTCTTCAAATATTAGCCAAATATTAACACTAATTCCTTTTTGTTCCACTCAATATTTTATGTTGTGTTTTCAAAATTGTGCCTCCCCTCTTTTCACCTATGCGGTGGACGATAAAGAAATAAGGTAACACAACTTAACACTTAACGAATACTGGTTACCGCGTGGTGGACTTCGGCCTAATCCTAGTTCATATTTACACTAATTGTAGTTTATATATTTACCTAAATTATTATCTATTGTAGCTGTTTGCGGATGTATATTATATATTTTTTATGTTATCTTGGTTAATAAAAGTCCTTAATGTCTATAACCCCGGTGTCGCTTACTAAGTTGCTTGTTATTTTACCTTGAATAGTTAGTTCTGGCAGTCACAGCCGTGTCACTAGATATGATTTAGATGTAAAATATTTCCCACCAGTTTCAAATTTGATTTATGAATTTTTATTCTACAAACGTTTGTTTAAGTCGCTTTGTATTTGCACAGTAATACTGCAGTGTAAATAAAGTTTTGCAGGGTAGATAAAAAGCGGGACAAATGTTTGTTCTAGATATGTATTCCCGTTGAGATATTACTAGTCGGAACGTGTCCTTTTCAAGTTTCAATTTATTAAGAAACTTATGGAGTAGTAGAGTTTGCCGAGTAGTATTTCTTATAACATAGGAACTTGGCGATATGTGGTCACTGCCGCCCATACATATATGTAATCAAGCTCACAAGCCACATAGGTGCGACCCATTTTATGTCCCACTGCTGGGCACTGTTCTCTCCTCGCAAATTCCTAGGCCGGAAGCATATTCAACCACGCTTCTCCATTGCGGATTGCTGGAGAAATTAGTTTAAGTTCATTAATATATTTTGAATACAATTCGAGACAGCTCAGTTTTCACTGACAATCGAGTCGTTTTCATCAGCGCCGTGGGAGCGTCATTCAGCCGGCCATTGTTCTAACCCACAAAACATTGTCTCTTCTCTAATATCGTAAAATGAAAATGACCTGTCTGTACTTTAAAACATTTAAAATAAAACTTTTATATTCAAAATTACCGATTCACCGTGAACACGTTGTCCGTGGTTGGTCTTGGCCTTGTCCATGGGAGTGAACGATAAAGAAAAACATTATAGGTACATTCGTAGCCCTACACTAGGTTTCCCTGTGACGTGGGTGTCATGGACACATACAAATAAGAATACACACACACCCAGACCCTAACAGAAATCTAAATTCTCTAATTAGATGTCTGTCTTGCCGGAAATCAAACCCGGAGCCCATTGCGCGTCAGGTCGGTATTGTGACGCTGCGTCACGCGGGTCGTCATACCGTATAAAGCCGTAATTCACCACGATGACCACGTTTGATTGACTTATACAGTACTATGGAGAACACCTTATAGAGTATGATGGAGAAAAATGTAGTTTTCTTCTACCGATAAAATGAGTGATAAGTAATGATAAGGGCATTACTTTTACTATGTATGAAAAGTAGGAAACAAGCGTGCAGGCCACCTAATGTTAAATGGTTACTGCATCCCATGAGCACCTACATGTAACCTCAAATAGCACTGAAGTCCTATATGAGATCGTAAGTATACACGTCATACTTTTGAGGACTAAAATGGTTGCCTCGCTGCAAGTGACTGGCAATCATACCTCTCCAACCGAGACACAATCGTTTCACGCCGAATTATGAGAGCGTACTTATTGACTTCGAATGGTTGAGTTAGATTATCCTTCTATACTTCCAGAGTTTAAGTCCGAAATCTATGCCATTAGA